>JANPWJ010000375.1:0-19862 GCA_027406325.1 Blastocystis sp. subtype 2
GCGAGAAGTCGATGGTGGAGCGTGTGAAGGAAGCCTTCAAGGAGCTTCATTGTGAAGGTCGTAATTAACTGTACCCTTTGTCTTTCCTGGGCTGTTTGTTGCGTCATTCTTTCCTGACTGTTGATCCTCATTTGGTGCATTCTCATTCCTTAACTGTTGAACCCTCATTCTTTTCTTCCATGACGTCCACGCCCGAGGTGCTGAAGAACATGGTGGGTCACTGCATCGTCTCGTGAACCGCAGAAGCTGATCGCCTTCGACATTGATGGCACGCTAGCCGATGTGGAGGGGATCTTGAAGAAGGCGGACGATACGCTCTTCGAGTACGCCACGCAGAAGTACCCCAACCTGGGACTGTCGAGCTCCTCCATGTGATCACAGCGATCGTGCGTTACTCGCTAGGATTACGGAAGTCATCACGGAGTACCAGAGAAACAACCCAGATATGCGGGGTTCGGTCGGGAATATGCGACTTGAGGCGTACAAGAGTCTCGCGCAGCGATCCGGGTCCCGTTCCACGAAATCCTTCACGCATAGCTATCCAAGTGAAGTGGGAGCGGAACTGTTCGCGGTTTGGCAAGAGGCTCGTAACCATGTAGTCTCCGTTGCGTCTCTCCATTCTAGTTCCACTTCTATCCACGCGTCCCCGAGATTCTGCACCGACTTCACGACCAGGGATACATCGTCGTTGTAATCACGGACGGAACTGCAGACATGACCTTCCATCCCGAGGTCGTGGACGTCATCGACTTGTACGTCAGTCCACAAACGAGCAACAAGACGAAGACTACCGGAGAAGCGTATTCGTTCGTGTTGGAGCAGTATCCCTCCATCTGTGCCGAGGACTGCGTCATGGTGGGGGACAATCCAATCAGCGATATCCAGAACGCGAAGAGGAAGGGATGGAAAACGGTGCTCATCTCCCCGTACTCTTTTCCCGATTCTGTGACGGATAGCTACTCCTATGCGAGCATCACGCCCGATTTGACTCTCGTTTCAGTTAGTGACATGTACAATCTTCTTTAGGCTGGTTCTTGTTACAAACAGACTACACGGAATACACGTTCTGACACAGTCGCGAATACGAGCTCAGCAGTTCGTCCACGTTCGCGAAGTCCGTGTCGACGATGCACTTCTCTATCACCTTCAGTGCGGTTAAGAGCCAACGCACAGCAACTCAGGGATATGCAACGACGGGTTCTCCAGGGCAGCAGCCACTCTCTCCTTGTCGTTGATCTGACGGTTGAGCGACTCCTCTGTGTTGTGCGTCCCCGGCGCGATGTACACTCGCGACTTCAGTCTCGGGGGAAGACACCGGTCCAGTTTCACGCGAATGCACAGACCGATCACAGCGGCTTGTCTATACGTCATGGCTTCACAGTAAAACGAACGTGCAATTTGGGATCGTCGGCGTGAAATAGACGACCACCTTGTTTGCTTCATTGTCAACCGAAATGTTCGCCAACTACAATCAAATCATTCATCGTCTCGCACCTGGATTACGTTCAACTGCTCCAAGTTCATGGGATACTCGGGGTCCTTAATCGTTCGGAGATAGTCTACTTCCTCACACGTCCCTCCTTGCTCCCCACTAAACACTTCCAGCGCATCGATCGGTTCAGCGTATTTGGAATTTGGAATGGACAGCTCCGCTTTCCTCGATATCTATTCCTTGCACGGGAAAACAACCACTACACTCGATATTTTATATACAATGGGCGCCTTGTTCTGGAAGATCGATAAATCGTCCATTTCTTCCCAGACGAGAGAGACAATGAAGGACGAATCATCCGATTACCGATTCCATCGAGTCGACAATGTCATTGCCACGCACTGTAGGCAGTACTACCCACCCACACAATTCCGCTTCACCGTCTTCACCTTTCCTCTGTTCGATTTCAAATAGAGTAGCCAGTCAGTATGGGGCAAAGCTTGGCCATTCCAGAGACGTTCAACAGTCGAAGGACCGGCGCCTATCTCCCTTCGTGGTATATGCGAATCGTGTATACTGAGCATCAGGTTCATTCCGGAGCATGAAATCATGTGCCAAGACGTGAAGAACGCGATTTCATTCCTGAACACGTCGCGGTTATGGGACACGAGCATATACGATATACTTCCGTATGTACTCTGTGGAACAAGGGTTACAGGGTAGAAACAAGGAGGAGAACGAGAATGCACTCTTTCTGTACATATTCTATCGCGTCGGCATTGTGTGTCCCGAGCTAGTGCGTGTACTTGGCAATATCAAGCGAATAACGATGAAGGTTATCATCGAGGTGGATGAGGACGCCTCCATTTCATTTCGGGACTACGAACAGCGGGGCATCCAAATCGGGAAGGTACGTGTCGCCCTCCTTTCTCACGGCCTAGTTCTACTTCACACTCCTGTTTTCTACAATCCCTTCCAGTCTCACCAAGAGCACCTCTCGCTGTGTAGGAATCCAAGGCTGTGGTGATGCACAGGAGTTGCACACGCAGATGTGCAGCATCGTCAACTACCTGAACGACAATTCGATATCCGCTTCGGCCTTTCTGGAAATCGTGACCATCCTTCTATCGGCAGTGGCGCTGTGGACGAAGTGCCGGCTCCCTCCTCCTCTCACCTCTAGAATCAGCCCGAATAGCGCCGGCGTGAAGACGATGCTAACCATATACTCGAATCTGTACGAGATCTTCTACGAACTCCACTGTCGTTCTGTCCGTGATCTGTGACGGGTAGTGGACATGGAGGAAACGCCGACGGTTGTGCTGCCCCAAATCATGGTCACGCACGGTAGTTCTTCTTTTCACCGCTCATCTCAAGATCAGCCCTTCATCGAGTGGATTCCCTCCATGTTCTCCACCGGCTACTATGTGACGGACCAGCTGACGCAGTGGCTCGTGCTCGTCATCAACATATCCTGAATCCTCTCCATCGCCGCTCCTTCACCGCCACGCTCTGAACCATTTCCTCGGAGGCAATCAGCTCCAGCTCTGTCTCGCCGACATCGTCCTCTTCGCGATGGACTATGCCACCATCGGACTGCGGCGCGAGCACGCCTTGTTTGAAGGCAGGCAGGACTACGAGAGGAGAGGCGAGCACCTGGAGCAACACCGAGTGCGTGGAGGGAGGCTGGGTGAGGCGTAGGAGCTTGCGCTGAAAGCGAAGTCGTTGCTGGGACAAATGGAGAGCGAGAAGGAGAGTGTCGTGGCAAGGCGGGTTCGTGTGCGGGGAGACGATGAAGGGTAGTTGCTGAACGTGCTGAGCGAGTGGCTGACGGTGCACGTGTTCATGTCCGATGTCGCTGCGGGTGGTGGAGTGTGATGGGTAGAAGGCGATGGTCCGTGTCTGCGTGCAGAAGGAGGCGCTGTGTCTACCGGACTGGAAGGAGCACAAGTCGGAGACGGCGTTCAACCTCGAGGAGTCGCCCATCGCGCTGTACAAGAAGAAGTACGCGGGAGAGGAAGAGGGTTGACTTGTGTTTCTTGAACAAACGTCACTATGATACAGCTAACAAGACGCAGAGTTCTCGTCTGCGGCAATTGACTGCTCGTCGTCCTCGATCGCCTTCGACACTTCCTCGAGCAGCAGGTTCTTCTCCGAACGCACGCGGCAATTCTCCTTCTGGAGCTGGCTGATGACCCTCTTTGCGTCACGCATTCACACATGCACTACCTCCTTCTCGGCAATAACGTCCTCCAAGTGCCGCACCTCGCTCAGCAACTCCTCCTTCAATTCCTTCTCGTTCTAGTCTCACACGCGCGTCCGTAAGCACTACTTCCAGATTCTTGCGGTCCGCAAACAGCAACTTCAGTGCCTTATTCAGCTGGATCAATTCCGTCTACACCAACAACGCAAGTGAAGACGCATACCACGTAATCGTTCCGCTCCTCCACCAACTCGCGAATCTCTTTGTCCTTTCGCTACGCATGACTCTGATCCCTCAGCCCAACCGAGATCCTTTCCTCGAATTGCTCCAGCAGCATCTGTTTCCTCTCCTTTGACAGCAGTTTCCCGCTCGATAGAGGCCGGATTCTCTCATACTACGCATGAGCGGACTACGGAGACGGGGACCATGAATTTGCGTGTCCGATCGATTCGCTCCATATTCCTAGTCAATAAGGAGAGAACGCAAAGACACACATCTGATTCGACTCCCGCATCAGCGCGTACTCCTTCGACGCCCTCCTCACCTTCGCCAAAAGATCAAATGCATGATCATAGGGATCCTGAGGCATGCCGAAAAGAATGAAAAAAGCACACAGTGGGACTTGAACCCACAATCTCTTGCTCCGTAGGCAAGCGCCTTATCCAATTAGGCTATGCGTGCTCGTCTTCCTTCCTCTCCTTGCTCCTTTTCATCCTCCCCTCATTGTTCTGAAACGGCTAATTGTTCTGAAACGACTCTAACAAACACAGCCATTAAAGATTACACTTAAATCTCGTCATCGTAGTCCTCCTCCTCCACGACGGGAGCGTCCTGACCGTCCCAAGGCTGCACCTCCACGAAGGCAGGCAACTCGGGCAGAGGAGACGTGCGCACAGAACCCAGCTGCAGTCCCTTCACGAACACGTTCAGGTTGTGCTCCGTGAACGCGCCCTTCTGGACAGCGTAACGTCCCTTGTTGCCGCTCACGGCAATCACGGCAGGGTAGCCAAAGCCCAGATTCAGCTTCTGCTCCATGTCGTACTGGCTGCCTCCCACGATCCATCCGTACGAGAACAGTCCGCGCACCTGCGCCTCCGCCACCTTCTTCAACGTCTCGATCATCTCCTCACGCTGGGTCTTGCCGGCATCGCGGATGTCGGGCACGAACAGCAGCATGCACGTCGACTCCTTGCACGCAGCGTCGAACTGCTCCTGGTTCGTAATCTCGTTCACCTCGATGGGCTTGGGCGGCTCCGCCTTCTTCGTCTCCTTGGGCTCCTCCGCCTTCTTGTTCCCGTTGTAGTTGCTCTCCGCAGTTCCCTTCAGACGGGCAGACACCAGCTCCTTCGCAGCCTACGCGTGACGACAACACCTCAGCCCATACAGCAAAGGCCGCCTTGCAGAAGGGCTTCGCTTCGCGGGCCTGCTGATAGTCAGTCGGCTGCGCTCTCAGCGGAGAGAAGATCTTGATGGTGGGGAAACCCTGAATGCCGTACTGCGAAGCGAGCGACTGCTCGACGGTGGAGTCCACGGCACCTAGTCATCACAAACAGGACAAGAGGACGCACCAAAGTGAACAATACCTCCCATCGCTCCGGCCGCCTTAATCCACTGGTCCTTCATCGCCTTGCAGTGGCCACACCAGCTACGGATGAACGCATCGAACAACCCCAAACGGAGCGAAGAACTCGACCATCCACACTTCGTTGCTGTCCAGCACAAGACTCTTGAAGTTCTTGGACGTCAGAATCGTCACCGGACCGTTTTCATCGTAGAAGGCGAGAGACGAACTAGCGCATGAGAAAACACGGCGGAAGAAGCTACCAAATCAGAAGAGCGCAAAGCACAAGGTAAGATCTCATTCGGTGTTCACGAAGAAAGAATATCTACCCAGGGAATCAGCGTAATCGAAGTTTCTAGAAATGAAAGGGAGTTTCATTCAGATAGCGCGATGCGAAACAAACACGGAACACTATATTACAGCCACTCTCGCGTCGGAGGATCCACAAAATGGGTGGGAATGCGCGACCCGTGCCCCTTCGGCACAAGATATGTGTCCCAGGCTCGTCTACACGTCACTCCACCGAATCGCACCGACCGAATCGCTATCAGCTTGTTGATGTTGCGGTGCATGCCAAAGTAATACTCCTCATCATCCTCATCTTCGTTGCCACCACCGACCCTACGCATGAGCGCAACACAACAACCCGCTACCACTCCCTCCTCTTCTTCCTCGACACCACCGTCTCCGCGTAGTTGTCCACATCCTTCTGCGCCGCCTTGAGGAGTCCCTGCTCTATCGGGTCCACGCGACTCTCTGGACGGTATCCCTGCTTTTCCAACTTCAGCAACCGTTCCGTGCACAACTCGTGAATGGAGCAGAACAGCTTCTGCAACGCGAACCGCTCTCTCTTCAACCGCTGGATCTCCAACTGCTTGTCGTATATCAGGGTCTGCTTCCTCTCCTCCTCCACCTCCTCCTCATTCTGCTTCTCCCGCTCCTTCTTCCACAAATCGATCTGTCTACACCTCATTGCGTACAGGTTGCCATACCGATTCCGCTCCGCTACCATCGAGCGATAGAAAGAACTGCGTACGCGCTCCAAACGGCGCTTCTTCAGCTT
Source organism: Blastocystis sp. subtype 2 (assembly GCA_027406325.1). Lineage (NCBI taxonomy): Eukaryota > Bigyra > Opalinata > Blastocystidae > Blastocystis > Blastocystis sp. subtype 2. The sequence goes on from JANPWJ010000375.1 coordinate 6,257, forward strand.
CCATCGCTTCTTCCTCTCCACCTTCAGCAGCTTGTTCACTGCGTCCGTCTTCTTCGACGCCGTGTCGCAGAACGACACCGCCTTCTCGATTTCGGTCTTCAAACGACTGCACTCGCTCAGTACCTGTTCCGTAGATTCGTTATGCGTTCCATCCGGATCCGATAGATGCGTTTGGCACAATTCCTTCAACCGCTTTATGGAATCCAGCGACGATGCAATCCGGTGCTTCATCTCCGTCGCGGATAGCAACTTCTCTCGGTTCGAAGGTTTGGCCTCCATTCAACCAAATGAATGATCCTTCTGCATCCTTTCCGTTTCATTAGATATATACTATTGTAATGAAGAGTGGGTGGATGAAACGAGTTTCACAGTTGTGATCATCGATGTGTGTCTTTGCCTACAACTGCGTGGAGTGAATCGCAGCAACAGCACCACTCTTCCAGATGGATTCAAACGATGGTAGATGAATCGACTTCACGAAGGTGGTTCATATCCTTCCTCTTCCCTCCTCCCATTTCTATTTTTCCGATTATCACATGGCTAGCAGAATACGCCTTCTGTTGAAGGCATTTGCTGTCGCTCGTTACTTGGCGTCGAACCAGCGCATTGCGGTAGGAGCGGAAACCGCGGTATCATTTCATAGAAGATATCAACAAATGCCAAACTATTCGTATCCGGGAGTAAATCCGCTTCCGAGGTGATGAGGGAAGTCATTCCTTTCTACAAGCAGCCATTGGGTATTGTGCGGACTACGTGGATCACGAGTAGAGAAGCAGCTGCTCTACCAAAAAGCGCAAAAGAAAGTCGGTCTCTACTGTGTTTTCCTCGTTGGGGTCGGGATTTGCTCGTTTGAATATTACAAACACCGGAACATCGTTCCCATCACCCATCGCAGGCACTTCGCCGTTCGCTCTGCCTTCTCTCCTCACGTGTAGGTGATTCCTCGGGATTTCGAACTGAAGTACCAGGACTCGATGATCCAGAGTCTCCGAGAACAGTTCCAAAAGAAGGACGGCGATGCGGTCCACTCCCTGATTCTCCCCGCAAAGGACGAGCGCGTCGTCTTCGTGTCGAAGATTGTCAACCGCATCAAGGAGGCGTGCGTCTACTTCTCTCCCGAGTGCGAGTACTACATGAGCCAGATGGAGATTCTCGTGGTCGATGACGACGAGATCAACGCGTACACCACCATGGGGTCGATCATTGTCGTCTACACCGGTTTGCTGAACTATTTCAAGGATCTCGAGAAGAAGGGGAAGATCTCGAATTACGAAGAAGTCTGTGTCTCTCTTCCTTCCTCATGTCTAGTGCATTGCAGGCGTGCTGTCGCACGAAATGTCGCACTGTCTCTCTCGGTGACACATCATCGTTCCCATCATCCCTAGTCATCCCGTCGAGTCCATGCTGCGCTGGACCAGCTTTGCCTACTACGTGTACATCACGCTCATCCCCGATCTGATCGTGATGCCCGTCATCAAGGGAATTGTCGACAAGAGACTCAGCCGCGAACAGGAGCACGAGGCGGATCTCCAAGCCCTGTACTTGCTGAAGCGATGCGGGTACGATCCGTCGTCGATGATCACCACCCTGTCCCTGCTTCCCGATGCAACGGAGGACGACGATATGGAGATTGTGTCGAAAACCAAGGAGTTTGTGGACGATCATCCACGCATTGTCAATCGCGTGGGATATCTCCAGGACAGGATGTTTAGGTTTGAGAAGGACTTCCAGCAGCACTACGAGGTAAAGGGTGCTGCCGGTTCTCATGAGAAGAGTCGGAATGGCGCTTATTCCCCAAGGATTTCATAGTTGTTGTATTACTACGTGATAGCTTGCCCGTAAACGCAATTAGTGTGTCTGTTTGTTATCTCATTCTTCTCTTTCTTCCTGCGAGACTACGCCGTTTTGATACGCGATGGAGAAGTACGAGCCTCTTTCGACTCTCTTTCTGTGCTGAATCCCGGTGAAGATGATGCGTAGCAGTCAGATACGAGACGTGCAGTTGGCGACTACTTCGTGCACCATTCCTGCAGGGAAGCAGTATTCCTATCCAATTCTGGTGTCTGTCCCAAACACGGTCCTGAGCTGGTCCTTCTACTCTTCCTATTATGACATTGACTTCGCGGTCCAGAGGGAGTTGGAGGACGAAAATACGGAAGTGATCGTCGAAAAGGAGACGTTTTCGTCAGACACAACATATCAGGGGAAGATACTCGTCAACGAGTGCGGCACGTACAATCTCATATGGGACAATTCACGGGCATGGATTAGGGAGAGGAATGTCGTCTTCTCCGTCAGTCTCAAGATCCCGCAGCTCCCCACGAGCATGCGGAACAGGTGCTCTTCGTGTGCAGTGACTGCCTTCTCTTATCCGTAGCGCCATTCTGAGCGATCTCCACCAACTGACGCTCAAATCCAGGGAGTTGGAGCAGGTGTTCGAGGAAAGAAACGCCGAGCTGGAAGCACTCAAAACGCTTGCGAATCAGCGCCAAGCAAAGAAGGAAATCATCGACGTCTCGCTTCGCGTTTCGACTCATCGTTAGGGCGAAATCATGAGGCTGGAGAGCCAGGTGGCAGAACACAAGAGACTCATCGAAAAGGCGAAGCAGCTCATCGAAAACGAAAAGCGGAGCATGGTGCGTATGCATTTCTAATGCAAATTCAGCGTGTAGAGTTGCATTCCATGGCTGCGTTTTTGATCGAAGACAGTCGCATCTTTTCGATGCTGGATAGTGTGGACATGCTGCGCCTGTGGTTGCGTCCTGTTTGCACTCATTCGTAGAGCGCAGGTGAATCGGTACTTGAATGAAGCAACCCATCAGGATACCGTGTGGAAGAGGCTGTTTTCGTGCGACAAGAAGGAGAACCTCGTCATCGCCCTTCAAAATGACTGGCTGCTCCAGAAGTGGAGGTTGTTTTACCCGGATACTCCAGAACCTCGAGTCAACTGACGTGTTTGTTAGCAAACAGCGCTGCAACTGGTGAAGCAATCAAAAGAGAAAATGATAGCTCAACTAACATGACAATCGCAATTCGGACGTCACCTTTCTCGCCATATAGTTCAGCGAACACTGATAATAGAATACAAAAGAAGAAAAATGGCACTGCATAAAACGCGACTCCTTGACCACCCGCAACATCCACTCTCGCTTCTCCTCCAGCGTCTTCTTTCCCTCGCCCTCCGCTCTCCGGAAAAGAAGACTATCGTCCGCGCCGCCTTCCTCTATCCGACGATACACCACTTCGGCGAGATTCAACAACGAGTCGGACGGTTGTCTATTGATCACCAAGAACCACTGAACATACACCAGAGGACCGAGCGTGTAATCGATCACGCGGATAAACGGCAGAAGAAGGGATGCGCAATCTCCGAACAAATTCTGGAATTCCAATAATCGGAAGTCGATTGTGGACACAGCACGCTGTTTCCGCTTCTCCTTCTTCTTCGCCTCGCGTCTCGCATTGAATGCAACCAATTCCTAAAAATGACCCGAATTCTGTCACGCTCACCTTCACCGCCTCCTCTCGAATCCGCCTCAGTTTCTCTTCTTCCTCAGGCGTGATGACGTCCTGTGGAGAAGAAGGAGAGACTTGGAGGGAAGGCTCCGTCTCCTCCTCCGAAGCCGTCGACTCGCTCTCCTCCACCTCCTGCACGGTCTCCTCTTCCGTGACGGGCTCCTCCGGAATGACGTCCATCGCGACGGGCTCGGGAGAGACGTCCCGCTTGACCACGGGGTCGGAGATGGAGATGATGTCGTTCACGCCCATGGTCATGAGATCGCCCACGATGTGGGGCTGTGGCTCGGGCGATGGTTCGGGAGGGTTGGCTGGTGGTTCTGCCTTCTCTTCTGTGTCTGTCTGTGTGTCCGTGTTCGTATCCGTTGTTGCGTCCTTCTTTGGTTCCACTGTTGCGTCCTTCTTCGGCTCCATTGTTGCGTCCTTCTTCGGCTCCATTGTTGCGTCCTTCTTCGGCTCCACTTTCGCCTCCACTTTCGCCTCCGCCTTACCATCTGCCTCGCTCTGCGCCTGACTCTCCACCTTCTCTTCACTCTGCTTCGCCTCCACACGCTTCTTCTGGATGCCCAGGTACTCGTCATCCAGCATGTCCTCATCACTGCTCATCGCCTCGCCCTCCACCTCCTCGCCGATCTCCTCCTTCTTCTTCACCTCGTCGTTCATCAGCTCGTCGAACGCCTCGCTCACGCCCGTGCACTCCCCGTCCTCCACGCTGCGGATCGACGGCAGCATCTCATCACTCTGCTCGGGCAGTGACGACAAGTCTAGGTCATCGAACAGGTAGTCGTGCGACGACGACGACAGCGTGCCGGGACGCGCCTCCTCGTCTCCCGTGTCGATCAGCGTCGTGCACAACTCGTCCTCCTCGTGCGGCTGCGGCGGCACCACGTGCAGAGACGGTGTGTGCTTCCCCGCGGTGATCGTCATGCACATCACGTTGCCCTCCTGAAGCGACGACAACTCTTCGGGGTCCACAGAGTGCGAGATGTGGATCCCGCGGTTCGATGAAAACATGCTCGACAGCGGGCGCATTGGCTGCGTGTGGAGCGGAAGCGGCGTCGGTGTGCTCGTCAGAGGCGTGCTCTCCGCGGTCGCCACGAACGGAGACGGAGAATCGGCGCACGATGTCGGAGACGACGGGTTCGATTTCGACTGGGACTGCAGCACGGACGCGGACTCCTCGCTGACGGTCGATGGAAGCGTGTTGTAGAGGTTGGAGCGGCGACGGAGCGAATTCCGAACAGGAGGGCGGATCACGATGTTGATCGACTCCCGCGGACTGCTGATCGGAGAGCTGCAGCGGTAGGAACTGTCGGGAACGGGATCCACGCTCGAATCGGACGGATAGCGAGAACACCAGCTCCCATGACTATCCCGGCTGTTCGTTTGAATCCACGACGCATTCACAGACGGAACCGTTCTCCGGGTCACCAACGGAGCCAGGGATGCCTTCACCTTCCCATCGCCCTTCCCAAAGAACGAACTAACGCCGTGCTTTGTACGTCCGTGCGTCGGAGACCCCGGGCAGTGCTTCCGCTCCGCAGTCGGGCTCACTGTGAGACGGGGGAGGAATCCGTGCTTAAGGAAGGGCTGCTGCTCCTTTCCCTTCTCGTCCGTGCTCGACAGCGATGGAGACGGCGTGGAATCACCCGGATTGACGTCAAGCGCACGCAAACTCATCTTCTCGGGCTTACTCAGCGTTATGATGGAGAGGCGCTTCGATAGCCGATTTCGCTTCAGATGAATAGTCGAGATTAGACTTGGTATCGGACTCGGCTTCCTTTCCGAGACGTCCTCGCTCTGCTCCGTCGAGTGCTCGGGACTGCCGTCCCTTTCACCCCCAGGATCGTCGATCTTGCCGCTTAGAGGGCATTCACTCCCAGGAGGTGAATCAACTTCTTGAGACTGTTCCATTAACGTCACACTAATGAAATAGCTCGAAGCTTTCGGTATTCTGCAGGAGAACACAAGGGCGTGCCTTGCGGAAACCGCGGTTCTTTCCACTCTCTGACGGCACCGGCTATTCCTTTCAATCGAATGATTCGCCCAGTCTAAACATATGAGTCGGCTAGGGGTCGCCGGATTCTGTCTGTACGAGGTGCTGAACTGCCTTCTCTGTGGAGTCATGTCAAGTGGATGATGGAGTAGACGGGCTATTCGCTTACGTATTCGCTCCCGATTCGATAAGGCGCCTCCTCCCCTACTGGAATACCGTCTTGTAGTCATGGGTCCTCACGATTCCACTATAGAGCTGTGGCACTGCGATGCTCCCTCGTCCTGTATGCGTTTGGCGGCATCATGTTCCTTCTTCTGTGTCATTCCTTCCTGTCAAGAGTCACCTACGACGAAATCTCCACAGCCTGACTTGTTTCCATCCAAACAGCCGAAATCAACCAGCTAAATCACATTTTCTTCCCCTTCTTTGCAGCGAACTCCTTCGCCTTTGCCTCCTTCTTCATCTTCTCCGACTGGAACCACGTTCTCTTCCTCCTCGACTTGATCTCGTCCTCGTGCTTAATCAGGTTGTCCGCCCTCTGGGCCTCTCTCTGGGCCAAATTCAACTCCTTTTCTGTTCTCTGCACTGTGAACACAGCGAGACATGCCTTACCTCCTCCTCGTAAATCTCGTCAATGTCCTTCTTCAGCGCCTCCAACTCCTTGCTGTACTTGTCGATGCACTACGCTCACACCAGACCAATAGCATTTACAGCCTTGTTGATCACACGCGTCTTGATCTGCTGATGCGCCTCCACCGCCCTCTTCACGAACTCCTTCATCAGCATGCGTCTGTCCTCCTCCACGAACGTCACAGCACGGCCGCTGTGTCCGGCACGCGCAGTACGTCCAACACGGTGAATGTACACCGCCTCCGTCTGCGGCATGTGCAGGTTGATTACCGTCTTCACGCCCTACCCCTCATCCCACGCCACCACACCCACCTTGATATCCAACCCACGCGCCGCCACGTCCGTAGCCAGCAAGAAATCCACCTCCTTCTTCGCGAAGCGGTCCAGCGCCTGCAGACGCTGCGTCTGGTTCAGGTCGCCGTGCAGCTCGGCACAGTGGAGTCCGAGGAGTCCCAACACGATCTGGAGGCGGTGCGCCTCACTCTTCTTCTCGCAGAAGATGATGGTCTCCGAGGTGAACTGGCGCTTCAGCAGCGACACCAACATGGGCTCGCGCTGCGCCACGTCCTTCACGCGGATGAACTCCTATCGTCCAGACTCGACACCACACCTACCTGCACCAGGCGGTCCACCACCTGGTTGACGGGGTCCACGAACACGCGCGCGGGCTTCTTGAGCGAGAGCGAGATGAGGTCCGAGACGGAGTCCGTCATAGTGGCCGAGAACAGCAGCGTCTGGCGCTTCACGGGACAGAGTCCGATGAGCTGGTGGATCTACGCGTCAATCCCCGCGGGGAAGGGCCACCTCGTCGGTGAAGCCCAGCTCCAGCAGGCGGTCCGCCTCGTCGAGAATCACCACCTCCACGTCGTCCAGGTCCACGCTCATCGTGTTCTGCACGTGGTCGATCATGCGACCCGGCGTGCACACCACGATGTCGGGTCGACGCTTCAGGTCCACCGCCTGCGACTCGAGAGGCAGACCACCCACGACGAGCGTGCTGGTGATCGAGGTGAACTAGAATGAACGAGTGGATGAGTCGCTACCTTCGTGAGCTTCTGCGCGATGGAGAACACCTGCGACGCCAGCTCGCGTGTGGGCGTGACGATCAGCACGCGGATGAGGTTCCGGCTCGCGTTCTTGTACCTACGCGTCACGGTGGGATTGAGTCGCTACAGGAGACGCTCCAGAATGGGCAGCAAGTACGCGGCGGTCTTGCCGCTGCCCGTCTTGGCGGCGGCGCAGATGTCGCGGCCCGCCAGCGCCAGCGGAATGCAGCGAGCCTGTGAGTGAACGGGAGCAACAAGTCGGACCTGAATGGGAGTCGGGTGGGTGAAGCCCAGCTCGTTGATGGCGCGCAGCAGGGGTCTGGAGAGGTGGAGTTGGTTGAACGAGCGCGGAATGTCGTCGGCGGTGGACGGAGTCTCCGTGTCGAAGAACTCCTCGCGGGAAGGCAGCTTATCGTCCTTGCCCTCCATGATCGTCTTCACGCTCTTCACTACGTCCTCCGCTTCGTTCAAATCGCCCTCCTCGTCGTTCATGTCTTTTGCCTCCTCGTCAACCTCCTTCTGACGGCCCAAAATCTCCTTTCTCTTCTTGTTGATGCGCTCCTCCAGCTTGTACTGTCTTGAATTGGGCTGGAGACAAGTGGATTTGACTACAGTGAACACCAGTCTGCACACCTACCCTTTCCGGAATCATTATCCTCCTCCTCGCTCTCACTGCTGTCCTTATCGCCATCGAACACAAAGCTCTTGTCGAAATCGACCTTCTTCGCTTCCTGCTTCTAACCAATCACAAATTCGAAATGTGCATGACTCCAATTTCCTCGTCCGATGATTCCTCCTCCTTGAAGACCATGTTGTCCTCCTATTCGATAACCAACATTCCATCCACATCAAACGCCTTCGTCATCCGGGATTGTCATAATGAAATCGTCAGCCATGGTGAATTGCAGTCTTTTGGCGAATCGCACAGAGAACAGAAATCCCCAGGAAGAGCGGAAGGGGTGAAATTGTGGGGATTTTGTGTCAGAGAACAGAAGGCGAATTTGCATGAACGGAGAAGCGACGATGCATGACTCTCCTTATAGAGCACATTTCCGCCCTCCGCTTTGAATCGACAGGCATCGCATGAAGTGACCATCTGCACTCGAAACGATTCATCTCTGTACGGGAATGCGGAATAGAGCCAGAAAGGACGAGTAAACGACTTCACTGAGCCCACCTCCAAACGAGTGTCTTGGTGCACAAACACATCGAGAGGAATCCATACCCACACCCCCAATGGTTTTGCATTCATCCATAATCTCATGGCTCTAGCCCCAACCACCGACAAGCAGTGGATATCTGTCGTGATCAAGCTGTCGAGGAAGGCGTACTTTCCCGGAGCTGTTGTGAGTGGTGTCATGACAGTGAAACCGGCAAACGACGACGGCCACGAGGAGTACCTCTCCTTTATATCTGCACAGGTGCGTTCTACCGCGGATCGCTGACGGTCTAGCTCCATGGACACATCGGAATCGTTCCCAACCTGGCAGTGTTTCCCAAGGAGTTGAATAGGGGCAAACAGAGAAGCAAACCCGTCGCGTACGGCAATGTGAACCGATTCACCAACGACACGACGGACTGCATATACCAGACAAACCCCATGATCGTCGATAGTGACGTTACCTTGGATTCCATGAGAGCCTGTCCCTTTCCGACCTGAGGCTTCATCTGTAGATTTCTTCCAGATCACGCTTCCGAGCGATATTCCTCCCTCTCTGAAAACGAACTGTGTGCGATACTTGTCGGAATCCCTCGTGCGGCTCATTCGTAGCCACCTCCTTTCCTTCTGCTTTTCAAACAGCAACGCAGAGCCTCACTACATATCCGTTCCATTGAACATACTGACATATCCCATTTTCCCCTCAATCCTCCTTCCTTTACCCCACTCCTTCCTCGTATGACTTTGAGAGCGAGTACCACTACTCCATCCAGCCCTCTCCGGTTGATACTCCATCCTTCTCGAAGGAGATCACCCGAGTTGCTTCTCCACGCCTGCGTTAAGCGTAGGAATACAACAATCGCGATTCGATAACGATCACGGAGAGTTCTCAGGCGTGTGCTGAGAATCAACCGAGCGAGAGTGTTTTGGGTACGACATACTCGTCATGCATCACCAGGAAGAGTTCAACAACCTGTACCAAATCGACATGAACCAGACCACGGAGGACGTCAAGTGGGCGAAATCGCGCTTCGTGACCTCCTACGCGGACTTCTTGTCTGCAACGCCTCAAGCGGACGTGAACAACCTCGACGAACCGGTTTCGCGTCGCTCGGCCACACAGTACGGAATCTTCACTGTGACGCATAACGGGAATTCGATTTGTGCGGTGCAGCTCACGACAGAACCAGTGATCCACGGCGACGTGATTCAAGTGATTGCGGACTTCTCGGACACCCAGATTCCCTGCGAGCAAGTGTGTCGAGAATAAGCGGGATTACTGTCAGATGGTGATTTCCCTGTATTACGAGGAGTATTCGCCCTATCTCCACGACAAGATCGTCAAGTCGGACTTAATCAGCACCATCTCCGTCATCACGAAACACACCAAGAAGTACCCCTATTCGTTCAGCATCCCCGCGGTGTATCCGCCCTCGCTCCAGACCGAGCAAGGTAGTGTCGTTGCAGTCCCCTGAGTGGTAGTGAAAACCGCGTGGAAAGTGAAGTTCTCGTTCTACTACCTGAAGAAGAAGCCTGCCGCGGCGGAGGAGTACGTGTTTGACCCCGAGGTGTTCTTGACGCAGGCGATGACCAAGGTGGACTGGAGTTACGACATCAAGGTGAAGAGCTGCGTGAACGAGCGCTTCCATGACAGGATACGCGAGGAGTGTGAGCTGAATGGGCGCGAGTATCCCTCTGTGTTGTTGTGGCTTTGTTTCAGCAAACAGTGTATGATAAGAAGTGCGTGACAAACCTGTCAACGACCTCATCGCTAAGCGGCTTCTTCTCCTCGTAATTGGAAATGATGTCATCCAACAGACTGTACCCTTCAATGACGAACACCTTCACTTGGTCCTCTATTCCATCCAATTGCTCCCTGCACGCCCTCAACACGTCATCATTCACTCCCTGTCCGAATAACATCCCTCTCAGATCCCCGGCAACAGTACTCAGGACCTGATTCACTTCCCTCACTCTCTCCTCGATAAGAGCTGGATTGACGTCATTGTCTGGCTCGGGAGGGCTGGGGCTCGGGGAAGAAGGAGTCTGGATCTTCTTCTCTCGAGAAGTGATGGAGTACTGCGGCTCTGGAGTCTCCCAATGCACCTCTTCCTCTTTCCGTGGACTTGTTTCGATCTGATTCATCCTCTTCTCTCTTGGAGGCTCGCTCAGTTCCGGATGCGCCTCGTAGTCCACAGAGCCTGTCATTTCTTCTTCTTTTTCTTCCTCCTTCTTCTCTTCCTTCTTCTCTTCCTTCTTCTCTTCCTTCTTCTCCTCCTCACGATAACGCCTCATTCGGTGAGGTGAGAACGTCTTCTTCACCTGTCTCAAGAAGTACTCCTCAGGCTTCTCCAGTCCCTGACGCGTGATGACGACCCCGTTCTCCTTGAACTCGATCGTGTCCTTCTGGCCCAGAACAACGGTCTTCTCCACCACTCTCCCATCCTCGTCAATTCCTCGAAAACAGTAGATGCGCTCGTCGCTATTGTAAAGACTCCCATTCTTCAACTCCTGCTTCTTGAACACACCATCCTCCTGCTTTAGCTTCCACATTTCATGTCCTTTGAAATACACCATTATTCCATTCTTCTGCTTCGCTATCCCAGTAAACATGTCAGCGTCAAAGCGACCTCGTTTCATCCAGTTCCCTCTCTTGTTTCTGTTTTCTCCTGTTTCGATGTAATTGAGTCCACGGAAGATGCCGGAAGTGGTCGAATTATCGTCATTATATCGTGTCCCCAATCCAGAGCACTCCACGACATACTTCGATTCTTCAAACACGATGTTCATTTGACCAGCATACACCTTCTTGTCGCTTTCCACCTCGTACACTTCGTACACTTTATCCTTTTTCTTTTCATCGTAGTCCCTGATCACATTGTCCCTGCCCTCCAGCCACATGTGCACTTCTCCACTCTCCGGCTTGTAGTTGTAATCTCGTATCCCTTTGAACACCAACCGCCCATCCAGATCCCTCACCGTCAACTCCCTGCTATTCTGGTCCATGGACATTTCTGTCAGCATCCACGTCTTGTGCATGTCCTCCTGAAACTGGCCCAGTAATTCCTTCTTGGTGAAGCCATACATGTACAATGTCCTCTCGCTACCCTTCATAAAGTACTCTCCGTAGCCGTCAGGAAGATACACCCATTTTCCGTCTTTGATCTCTCTGGCGTCTTTGATCTCCTTGCTGCCTGTGATCTCTCTGGCGTCTTTGATCGTCGTCTCTTTGTTGGTATTTGGGTTGATATGCCATGTCATCATCACACCGTACCACTTCAAGTACGACAGACTGTTACTGTTTCTCTTTTTGCTGAGCACTCGGCTCGTCTCCCTCTGCCACTCTCGGAAACACTCGTCAACCAAGAGAAGGTCGCCTTGGTACACCTTCACTCCGTCTTCAATCTGGTACACATCCCCCTCGTTAATCACCGCAGGCAGATTCTTGTACGTGTAGTTCCCCTTCTTCACCTTCCCCTCGTAACGCAGGCCGTCGGAGCAGTACACAAACGAAAAACAATTCGGGTTGTCGTCGTCCTTGTACTTCATGAAGCACTCGCCACCCTTCAAGAACCAGCGTCGCTTGATTTCCAGCTTGGCGGTGAAGCGGATTCGGTACGCGACGTCGTCTCCCATGTCCATCTCCCCCTCAAAACACTCTCCTTCCCTGTGGACGTTCTGGACTGTGAGATCTTGTCCTTTGAATACCACACGGCCCTCGACAAACTGACCATCTTCCCATGTGCCAGTCCAGGTCGAGTCTTTCTTCTTCCATGTCCCCTGACCTTCCTTGACGAAGACAAACCCCTCACCCTCTTTGACCGGCTTCGCAGCACCATCGTAGGTTTCGTCGTCAATCGTCTGCTTCACCTTCCACACCCCGTCTTTCATTTCCGTCTCAACGTCCTTATAGTGGTACTTATACAGCCTGCCTCCGTCGGTCTCTTCACAGAACCAGTCGGCGTCTTCCAGCAGATCCTCGACACACTTAACGCCATCCTCGTAACTCTTTCCCATCAAGCCTTCTCTCAGCTTCCTCCGATTAACCCCGCCCTTCACATAGGTTATGTACTCACTCCCCCTCCAAACCCATTGGTCATTGAAAACCTCAATACGATCAAGGCTCTTATCGTGGAACACGACCCATTCTTCACCACTATTGGTCTTCTGACGACACCAGACCGCAATCAACGGCTTGATCTCGTCGAAGGACACACTCTTCACGTGTTCTATCGTTCCACCAGCAAAGCAGTCCCCTTCTATTTTCCCTTTGTAGATAACACTATTCGTATACTTGTAAACGACCTCGTAGTTCTTTCCCTTCTGGATTGCTACTGACTTGTAGTCGGTCCACCTTCGAAACATATCATTCCCTTCTACGGTAATCTTCGCATACACAACACCAGCAAGCTGCTTGTAGAGAGTGACAATCTTCCCATTCTCCCAGTCACCAATAACCTATGCATGATCCTCCTTTCACATAGTACTAACCCTTTTACTACTCCTACCATCAGTGACAGTGACGATACCATGACCATTTGGCTCCAGATCTTTGTCAAGTGGACCTCTGTACTCACGATTACTTCCTACCATAGTGATAGTACACGGAGCAAACTCGAGATTCCCCATCCTTCTAGAATAGTTCCCCTCTCCTTTTACACACACGTCACTGTCAGTCCATTCAATTTTTACACAACTACGATCGCCCATATCGGATTCGGGCGCCCTTCTACCATTACCCGATAATCCAAGTTTTGTATCACTGTCATATTCATACGTGACAAATCCATTCTCTGAAGACCCATTCTCTTCCTTTTTCAGACAGAAGTCTTCTCCTTCGATAATAACATATCGACACCATTGAACGGCACCCCTCATTCGTGTTTCCTTGCTTATCCAGTACTGATGGCTCTCATCTGGCTTCTCAACGAGTATGCCCTGATAGCGATTCTTACTCTCTTCTTCTTGATTCCTACTCATCAAGAGTTCACCCCAGAATGAATAGGATCAATCGAACAGATTCTTTTCTAACTGATTGCAGCCAGTCGGTTATTCGTATTCCCAACAAACACACAAAACCCAACACAATTCAGCCATAACATAGATACACAATTATCGGTTCGCCTTCGCCACACGCTCGATCTCGTCCTTCTTCTTAATGGCATAGCTGTTGGAAGAACCCTTCGCGGCGTTCATGATCTCATCAGCCAAGCACTCAGCCATCGTCTTGATGTTGCGGAACGCGGCTTCGCGAGCCTA
>JANPWJ010000380.1:0-11013 GCA_027406325.1 Blastocystis sp. subtype 2
GCGTTATTTCCTGCGCATCGCATTACCTAGACTCGAATCTCGCTCGTTTCACAATCGTTGCATTCCTTTCTGACAAAAGAAACGATTTCCAGTCTTATGGCGAGAAGTGGGGTAATAGCATCTGCAGTCGCATTTTACCGCTTGTATGATTACATAGAAGCAATTACACTGCAATTTCCCGACAATCATACCAAATCAACCATCCCGATCCTTTTCAATCTCATTCAACGTGATTCGTCTTCTCTACTACAATCAAATACATTCCAATAATGAAATCCACTCAACACCCCAAATGACTGACAGGAAGAAACACCCACCCCTTCACGCTCCACCCCTCCCCTTTCATTCCTCACTCCCTCCTCCACTCCCACACTCACCCCCCACATTCCAATCCACGCCACACAAAACCAAACAACGCATTCCACGCCCATTGAAAGCAATAGCAATGCGCCTTGGTGCCTGTATCTCCGTTGGACTCGGGATCATCGTCGGTTTGATTCTACAAGGACTGTTCGTTGTCCTCTCTTCCAAATGGTCAATGTATCTCTCCTTCCAACTTTATTACACATAGTTTCTACGCTGATACGTTTCAACACGCCATCGGGGACGTGATTGAAGAAAAGCGCGTCGAAGAAGAGCTGAACACCATCGGTTCTACAGATGATATTGTACTCGCTTCCTCTTCCAAACACACCATTGAGGAGTGTGAACATGAGATCCTCCCCTTTCGACAAGTTCATTTGTTGGTTATTCATTACCATCCTAATTTGTAGTGATTCTATTCTTCAAAAGGAAAAGAAGTGTGTGAATCAGCGGTACACAGGGTTTCCTATCCCCCATCGTGATTAAACTATAGTCTCTGGCCCGCAGAAGAGAGCGTTGCATCCTTTTTGAAGTCAGAGAACCGGATCTACTCGCATCACGAAATGGGTATGAATTGGTACTATCTGAAGCACACCTGCGTCCACCCTTCTGAGAGAACCATCTACGTATTCGATGCAACGGACAAGGATCGCGAATTCATGGGATTCCTCCAATCCGTGTTCTCGGCTTCTTTCCACATGGTTGCATCGTCGTTGGAGTATCTATCCACATTGCACTTCACGGCATCACGCAATTCCTCCGTGTGGCTCTTTGCTCCTCAATCGGACTTCTCCACTCTTCTTCCCCAACTGGGGTTGTTGCATTCTGCAATTCTCCAACCTGAGTTGTTTCCTCCCGTTTGGAAGCGAGTGGCGGATGATGTCTAGATGAAGGACCTGATCCTGTGGGAGTCGTTGAATTCCGAGGAGTTTGAATCGGCCATGGTGGACACGGTACTGCGGGAGCTTCAATTCCTGTCTTCACCCAACTCAGTTCATGTTCATTCTCTTTCGGACCTCTCTGGAATGACATGTTTCAGCGGCATTGTGCATCCATAACCTCCTTCTTATTCCTAGACACTCGTTGGGCACCAGGCGTCGGGCGGGAACGGAGGCGTTTTCGCGTCTTCCCTCCATTCCGATCTGTTCCGGATATCCGTGTACAAGTACTTTGTGGGGGATTCCGAGTTCGCCATCTCGAAGCGAAGAAGATTGCCGATCGTTCTCTACCTGACGCACGCCATTGGGAATGATGTCGAATACTCCATCTATCCGCCCTCCGTGCAGTACGTCAAGGACACTCTCTATGTACTCCTTCCCCTTTCCATTCAACATAGTCGCTTCTTTCCTTCACCGACCGCGTCAAGGCATCCCACACTCCCCAACAATTCGTGAAGGCGTTGTCGACGGTGGACATTCTGCTAGCGGCGTCAGGACCGTCTCTGGGAGTGTCCCTGTTTATGGTTCCGAAGTCGGGAGTGGTGGAAGTCATGCCGGTGAACTACCGAAATGATTACTACCACCATTTGGCGATTAGCAGTGGGTTGTACTACTTGTCCCACGTGAATTTCACGAGGGAGGAGGTGACGATGGAGCTGCAGGAGGAGGTGTACGTTCCTCCCATCACGCTGTGGATGATTATGACGGATATGGCGAATAGTGTGGCTCACAACAAATATCACGTTTATCAGTATTCTTTTTGTTACACACATCAGTAATAGCGCAGGGGCGAGAAGAGGACTTTGGACATGGCAAAGGCAATCGAAGAGTAGACGAGAAGGATTGTAGCGAAGAGAGAAACGGCGAATGCCGCCTTGACTGTCTTTTGCACCAGGATTGCCATGGAAAAATGAGGAAGTGTCATCGTGGATTGACAAGAGAGGGGATTTCACTCCTGTCATTTCGCTCGTTTATTTACGAAGTAGCAACGAATGCTATTATGATCCTCTAAGACGCCTCCTTCCCCCTCTCACCATTCGCACTCCCAACCAACCGAAAAACATCTCAACAACAAACACAGCATAAAAGAACAGAATAACCCTCACTTCTTCTCCCTCTTCGAGAATGAAAACTCCTTCGGCTTCACAGGCGGTTTCGTGGACGCCTTTGGAAGAACAGACGTGTCGTAGAGGATCCGAGCCAACTTGGGGTCCATCGAGCGATCTACTGCTAATGCGTACCAATGTAGTCTCTACCCTTGCTGTTGAAGATCTTGTGAATGTCCACGTCCGATTTCTTCACCTCCTTCTTCTCCTTTTCCTTCCCCTTCACTTCCTTCTTCTCCTTCTCCACCCCACCCTTCTTCTCCTTCTCCTGCTTCTGCTTCAACGCGAGAGACTGAAGTGACGAATTCGTCTTCTTCACGGGACGCTTGTAGTTGTACTTCGAGGTCGGCTCTTCTGCCAGCTTCTTCAGACGCTCTTCCTCCTTCTTCAGCTTCTCCTCCTTCTCCTTCTTCGCAGCCGCCATGCGCTCCTCTCGCGCCTTCTTCACCGCTCGCGAATTCTTGTTCTGCTTCTTGGTCTTCACTTCATCCTCCTCTTCTTCCTCCATCTCGTCAAACTCCTCCTCCATCTTTCCGTTCTTTCCCAGCTTCTTCATCATCATCGCCACCATCTTATCGCTAATGATGCACATGTCGCCATCGTCGTGGTAGGGCACTTCGCTGTTGTTCTCGATCACAGGGAGACACTCCTTGTCCTCAGGAATGTCGGGCAGGTTCTCCTCCTTCAGATCGCCGTCAATGACAACCTGCTCGTCTTCGTGATCACTTCCCTCGCCGTTCAGCCACGCCTCGATCTCGGGATCCATCGGCTCCGCGTTTTCTTCCTTCTTCGTCTCCTTCTCCTTGGGCTCGCTATTCCTCATACACTCTTCAACGGACAATACGTCGCCTCAACCTGCTCTTCCTCTTCCTTCGGCGCTGTCACTTCCTTTGTTTCCTGCTCCATTTCGGCTTTGGCTGTGTAATTCCCCTCGCGTAAGGAATGAAACTGGACGAAATGGCTCCTTTTGAATTGCGGCAAAAGAAGGCAGGTTTTTGTATATTCTGTTTCGTTTTATGACCTGGAACGCCGTTGTTATTTCCGTGTTGCTGTTCCACATTGCAACATCGAGTAGGAATCGAAAGAGTGGAAGTAATCCTCCTAGAGTGTACTCGCTGTGAAGCGCCGTGCTCGACCATGGGTACACTGCCGTTTTCTTCCTTGAGGCGTAGGGTTGACGTCGACGCGCACGTCGATGCAGGTGAACAATGCGACTGGCTTTTACCCCTTTTACATTGATTCCATGACGACGTACTTCTCCGACAACTTCTGCTCAAAGGGCCGTTACCAGGTGATAAAACAGTGCCGTTGCCGTTGTGTCGTGACGCGTAGTCTCTCCTTCGACGCAACGATCTGCTACGGAAAAGTCGAGTCCATGTGGTACAGAATTGTGGACACCAGTGACAGTTCCATGAAGGCGATTCTCGACAGCTGCGGTTCGAAGCTGAAGAACAAGTTTGTCGACATCTCGTAGTCACAGGCACTCGTTCTGATGGATAGAAAGCTCGACTGCAAGGTAGATGGCAAGGATCCGTTTGCCCTGTACCGCACCGTGATTGGGAGCCAGCAATTCAGTTGCATTCGTTTTGACAGTTGCTTTTCTTCACTCCCTTCATAGTAGACTCTGGAATGCCTGACGTGATTGGTTCCACGTGCGGCAGTTCGTGCAAGAGCAGCTACAACGTTGGCAAGTCGTGGATGTCGAGTAGGAGAGCGAATAGTCGGTGATGCGTAGCCGTGTTCATTGTCGGTATCATTGTCGTGGTTCTGTTGGTGGTTGCTATTATAGCTGTCATTTTCTTCGTGTTCCGTCTTTCATCACACCCAGCGAAGGTGGCGGTGAAGCATTAGTTCTGTTTGTTGTGAATACTCATGGAGTCGCATCCATAAGAAATTGAAGTGTACAGAGCAACTCTCTTCTGGAATCGCCCTTCTCACAAATACGCATGACTCCTTCATGAAGGGAAACGAGATGGACCACCCCAATGAGACACAGTGATTTCATCTTCATTTCCCTCTCCGAAAGCCTGCAATTCTTGAACCGAGAGTAAACGGTGAAACGGCATGGAGTTTCATCGCGTTGTGTGGTGTATTTCATTCTCTTATTCTCAATCTTACCTCATTCGCGCAATGAGTGGCTGCAATTCAACGTACGGGTCGTGCTGTGTTCAGCTCAAAGCCTGTGACTCTCTTGTAAATGGGTTGCTGGGCGCGCGTGACGGTGTAGGTTTCTCCCTCCTACAATCCCTTGTTTGCTCCGTGTCAACAAGATGGCTATCCCGACAAGACGAAAGCTTGTTTTTGTAGTTCTCCGACCAATACTTGTCCGGACCTGAGTGATAACGTTCGCATGAATGCGTTGACGTCCATCTGCTGCAGAGACCTTGTCTCAACGCGTTTGGACGTTTCTACGCGCGTGATTCCTAGGTGTCGTACCATCTACTGAGTCGTATGTCCTCTATTCTGCAACGCTTATCGACAACGATCCGCAAGCTTTCAAAGGCGCTATTGTACTCAAAGTGGGCGGTAGGGCGCGCTGGTGTCGTTTCATCCCCAGATGTTCCATTTCCACCCAAGCCTCCTGCGGAACAGAAGCCATCCCACTATTTTGCCTGCAACCATCCCGGTTGTTCTTTTGAATGCGACAGTGCGGACTCGATGCGAGAACACTTCAAATCGCACTCGGGCAAGCACTCCTATCGCTGTCTGCATCCTGGTTGTTCCTTCACTTCCTCCGTCCTGAAGGACATGAACTACCACCACTCGTACCACACAGGCGAGCGACCCTACTGCTG
Organism: Blastocystis sp. subtype 2; assembly: GCA_027406325.1. Classification (NCBI taxonomy): domain Eukaryota; class Bigyra; order Opalinata; family Blastocystidae; genus Blastocystis; species Blastocystis sp. subtype 2. Next base: position 5,203 of record JANPWJ010000380.1, read on the forward strand.
TACGTACCCCAACTGCGGCTTTGCAGCCCCAAACCACTCCCAGTTGCGTCTCCACATGATCTGCCACTCCGACGAGAAACCGTACAAGTGCTCGTACAGTAATTGCTTGTACTGCAGCCGCTACAAGTCCGCGCTGATCAACCACGAGCGTACGCATACTGGAGAAAAGCCCTACAAGTGCAAGATCTGCCACAACTTTTCTGCGAAACAGAAGTCTGGACTCCAGTATCATTTGCGAACTGTTCATAAGTGTATGTAATTCTTCTGTGTTCTTCTCTACAGTATGTGACGACATCCCTTCTTCTCTACAGTCACATATTCTTTCTTCTCTACATTGTTTTGTTTGGGGCTGTTTGTTGGGAATGAAATGTTCGTGCGAAGTGGTCTGTGCTTCCTGTAACGAGGGTACTCTCAATGATCACAAGTCCACGCTTACTACAGTCACCATACTGGAAGGGAATACACCCTTCTCCGAAAGATCGCATCTTTGAAACGGTGGAAACGTGGAATTGATGACGCAACTCTTCTCTCACCCCAATCGAATCTATCATGAAGTGTTTCTATTTGTTTGCGATTTTCTCCGTGGCGCTGGCTACCTCGCCCAGACTCGTGGAAGTGGCCAAGCAGGTCAATTCGATGCACACCACCTGGATTGCCAACGAGGCCATGCCCTCTCGTGATTATAGCCAGCTGCTCGGCGCGTTGAAGGGAGGTGTGGAAGCCAAGATCAAGGACATCAAGATCCGCGACGACCTTCCGAAGGAGTTCGACCCCGTGAAGCAGTGGCCCGAGTGCCCCTCGCTCAAAGAGATTCGTGACCAGTCCACCTGCGGCTCGTGCTGGGCTTTCGGCGCTGTCGAGGCAGCTACGGATCGTCTCTGCATCGCAACGAAGGGACAGAACCAGGACCGTCTGTCGGAGCAGGATCTGTTGTCTTGCTGCGACACGTGTGGTTTCGGTTGTGAGGGTGGTTTCCCCTCCACGGCTTGGCACTGGTTCCTGATGAAGGGCGTGACGACCGGAGGCGAGCACGGTTCCAACAAGTGGTGCAACGCGTATTCCTTCCCCAGATGCGAGCATCACGGCTGCGTGGGTCCCTATCCCGAGTGCGGCGAGACCCAGCCCACTCCTGAGTGCGTCGAGAAGTGCCAGGAAGGATATCCCAAGACCTATCAGGAGGACAAGCACTTCTTCTACGAGCTGTACAGCGTGGGCAGCAAGGTCGAGGCGATCAAGACGGAGCTGATGACCAACGGTCCCATGGAGGTGGCCTTTGATGTGTACGAGGACTTCATGACGTACAAGTCGGGCATCTACCAGCATGTGACGGGTGAGAGAGTCGGCGGACACGCTGTGAAGCTCGTCGGCTGGGGCGTGGAGAACGGCGTGGAGTACTGGAAGATTGCCAACAGCTGGAACGAGACCTGGGGCGAGGATGGTTACTTCCGCATTATCATGGGCAGAGATGAGTGCGGCATTGAGAGCAGCAACGTTGCTGGTCTTCCCATGTTGAATTGGGGTGTTTGTTGCGAAACGATGTCGCAGTGAAGCAAGTTCCGCGGTTATTCAAGTGGGAGCCGTTCCAACGAAAAGCTGTTCTTGCCCTTTTGAACGGGAGGATGCACAACGTTCTTCCGAGTCGTCTAAGCACCGACAGCGAGCACTATGTCGAAGTGGAAGTGCCCATGCTGAATGTGTGGCAAAAGATTGAGGTGTACCTCGAAATGATATCCGTCCCTCTCATCGTCGTGGGTGTTGTTGTTTTCGGACTTGTTCTCCGCTTCTTCAAGGAGATCATCATTCCCATGATTCTCGCTTTGTTCCTGTTCCAAATCTCAAAGCCGATCGTGCTACGCTTGCACCGTCCCATTGTTCCCTACTTTGCGTTCGTCGAGCCCGAAGTGAAAGACGAGGAGAAGCATCTTATCGAAGAAAACGGAAGCACTCTCGTCGTAGCACTGTGCTATGGGTCATTTTGTAGAAACGGAGACGATTGGCATTGAAGTGGGGCGTGCCCTATCGTCCCATATGTTCCTTTATTACGCTTCTATTGCTACTTGGCATCGCGTTTCTGTTCGTTTATCCCATTACGACATCGGTTTGGGATGCTGCGTCGTGTGACGGACTAGATACAGCAGTTCATGAAAGAGGACTACAAGCTGTACGCCGAGCACGCCTCCGAGCTCATCAATTCGACTGCAGAGTGGTTTAATGAAACGCTCAAGATTGACATTAATCAGGAATTGGCGGCGATGTCGAAGAATGTGAGCATTGTCATTCCATTTAACGCTAGATCAATTTGTCCACAATCATCGAATCCATCTCGAGAGGCCTGTCGAAAGCGCTTGTGTGCATCGGCTTCACTCTTCTGCTCTTCGTTTTCCTTCTGTTTGGAAGTAGCATGCGCACCTTCGACAAGCAGTCCATTCGCTACAAGGTGGAGAACCAGGTGCGTCGCCTTCGCATCATCTGAGTTGTAGATCACGAGCTACCTGATCATTAAAACGATTCTCTCCTTCATCCTCGGTCTATCCATCTACGTCGTGTTCGGACCCATTTTGCACATTCCGATGGCAATGATCTTCGCGCTGATCTTCTTCGCGCTCAACTTCATTCCGCACATCGTCCCCATTCTTCGATTCCATTACCCCTAGGGACCGATCATCGCCGTCTGTATCCCGATCCCACTCATCCTCTTCGACCCACGCAGCAATCTCGTACGGATCATTGTAGCGATCGCATTCCCTTCGGTACGCACGCCGCCGCACCTCAACTGTAGCTTATGAATCTGGTGCTGCAGGACATCGTGGAGCCGAAGGTACTGGGCGACTCCCTCCATCTTCATCCGGTAGCGATTGTCGCGGGAATTGAGGGTAGATTGTGGTGATCATCTGTCTGGTCGTGTGGGCGTTGTTGCTGGGTCCTATCGGAGCGGTGTTCGCTGTCCCTCTCACTGCGTGCATGAAGATCGTGGTGCACAACATTAATCATCCGTATGCCAAGGTGGGTGTGATGATGAGGCGTGATGGGCAGATTGTGGATGCCTGGCTCTCGGGCGATTTCTGTTGCGTCCACATTCACGACAAGGAGAATGATATCTCAACGCGAGTCGTTCTTTCGCATTCTTGTTCAACAAATCCAATACAACGTTAAGAAACCTCTGATGAGCAGAGGCCAAGCATCCTCGTTTAGCGACTTCTGTTTGAGCAGAGCATACGTCATGTTCCACTCATCACGCGTTATGCCCTCTTCATTCCTGCGAGTCTGTTGCACATAAGCAGTCCATTCTCTTAGAAGTGTCTCATTCTCCCTAAACAGAAGGAGCCACAATTGAACTGCGCAATCCACATGGAGTCGTTTCCGATAGGTGTCGCTCTGGGGACGCACTGCGTACATGAATAGATATTGGTAGAAGCTCTTTTCGTCACACACAGCGCAATGAACGACTCGAAATGGATTCTCCTCCTTCATCTCTTCTCGCCACACAGGCAGTTGACGTTCCAATTGCCCCAGAGTCCCAATGCTACAGAATCACATTCCTAACGCAAGTCCACTTGTACTCTCGTTCCAATGTGAGGACGTCGTTCAGTGTTATGATGTACATGCATTTGCTGTGCATCTTGAAAGCCACATACAGAACAAGAGGATCCTACCCATGAGCGAAGAATCCAGTCGAAATACCTTCTCTGCGTCCAGATGCAGCAACGAAAAGAAGGCAACCACACCATCAAGCGTAAGACGTCTTGAGTTCAGGGGGTCTAGATATGATTGTGTGCTCTGGTATGTACTGCAATACTGGTTAAAGACGGCAACGAGTGTGGGATCATCAGCCGTGAGGGTAGAATCCATAGCACGTCTTCCTAAGAGACTGACGGGAGAGAGTAGACTCCTTTTCGGATGGAAAGAAACAGTACGCTTCTTTGATGGGAAAGCGTTCAAAGCGAGTACCGAAAACGGGACGATTTTGCGCGAATTCTCTCTCCATTTTTCTCGCTTTGTACAAATCCTACGATGAGTACTGGACCATCGTCCTCAGGAGCGCACGTGAATCCATTCCTGAAGCATGTGTGATCCCTCGTGCGCTCTCACTCTGTAGAAAACTGCGACTGCGTCCGCTCCGCAGCAACCACTGCCCAGTTCGACACCTGGACCGATGCAGTCGTCCTTTTCCGGAGGTGCCAGACCGTTTATGCCCGTGCAGCCTCAGAATCGTCCGCCCATGGACTACGGAGTTCCCCCTCCACCTGCGAGATCGGGCATGGTGCCGCCGCCTCCGATGGCTACTCCCTTTATGCCGGGTGCGGCGAGTGCGCCTCCTCCAGCACTGAATCCCATGGCCCCTCCGCCAATGACGTCTCCTAGTTCAGCCGAAACATCTCAGGAAGTGGGAGGCAATGCCATGATGCCCACGCATTCTCGCAAGGGAATGACGGCGGCCCAGCTGTACTCGCTGAACGCGATTGGAAACGGTAGTCAACGATGCTGGGTGTGACGTGTAGAGCCTGCTCCTCAGGAAGAGCATGCGAAGCCCGAGCAGGCGCAGCAACCGGAGGCTGTGACGAACGCGAAGGTAGGAGTGCATAGAAGCCTTTCATTCACAGCCCATGAAACCGAGCAACAGCAACGACCGGATCAACCTGAACCGCATTCCTCACCCCGAGGAAGACGATCACCTGCGTTCTGTGGGGTGGGTAACCGACGATGATTACACGGGAGTGGCTGTTGACGAGAACCCTCATCTGTAGCCGATTCCGTACCCCACGCACCAGTACGTGTTCAAGGACACGGGCAACAGCTGTTACCGTTACATGCGTCCGACGATGCGCGTGGTGCCCCAATCCTACTACATGCTGAACAAGACAAAGATTCCGGCGAGCGTGTTCGTGACGCCGTTCGCCGATCACGTGAGTGTTGCCGATCGTAGTTGATCGTAGCCCGTCGACGAGGAGATCCCCGAGATCGACGGAACCAAGGGCATGGTGCGCTGCCAGGAGTGTTGGTACGTTGTGTGGCCCTTTCACCATCACCTCCATCATGATGATCATCGCATCTCACCCCACCTAGGGCCTACATGAATCCGTTCTGCAAGTTCTCCTCCGACGGACACAGCTACACATGCAATCTCTGCGGCGCCACCAACGACGTGCCCTCCTTCTACTACTCCACCGTGGACGGTCAGGGTCGTCGCTTCGACTCGCTGGAGCGTCCCGAACTGAGTCACGGCACCTACGACTACAAGGTGGGCGACGACTTCTGTGCGAGGCCGCGACAGCAGCCCATCTTCGCGTTCGTGGTGGACGTGACGAAGAACGCGCACGTGAACGGCGTGTTCGATGCGGTGCTGAGTTCGATCCGTGCGTGCGTGGACGTGCTGAAGGAGAACCCGAGAGCGAAGGTGGGCGTGTGCGTGTTCGACACGGTGACGCACATGATCACGATGAAGGTGTGTGTGGTGTGGTGCTGTGAGGCGTAGAATGGTCATGTGAACGAGGTGCTGATGTGTGACCCTGACGACGCGTACGCGGTGGTGGGATCGACGCAGTGGCTGTTAGCTCCTGCGACGCAGTCTGAGCTGATTTACGGTCTGCTGGACTACATCAAGACGGCGTATTCCCCTGAACACCACGCGCCGCAGGAGCATGCCGCGACACTGTGTGCGGTGAAGACGGTGGCGGGCGCGTTGGCGGTGAGTGGGGGTCATGTTGTGGTGATTGAGTGCACGCCGCCGATGCTGGGGATTGGGAGGATTAGTTCGCAGGAGAATGTGGCGTTTTATGGGACGGATGATGAGTCGCAACTGTGAGTGTTGTG
>JANPWJ010000380.1:11113-52265 GCA_027406325.1 Blastocystis sp. subtype 2
ATGTGATGTGATGTGATGTGATGTGATGTGATGTGATGTGATGTGATGTGATGTGATGTGTTGTGATGTGATGTGATGTGATGTGATGTGTTGTGATGTGATGTGTTGTGATGTGTTGTGATGTGATGTGATGTAAGAATAACACCACCACTCCATAACAACCACACTAACTCTTCCCAGCTATCTCTGCAGCCAGGACCAATCTTTCTACGACGAGCTGGGCACCTGCTGCTGTCTCAGCGACATCAACGTCGATTTCGTGATCGCCTGCAAGGACCACGTCCACCTCGCCGAACAGCAGATTCTCGCCAAGCACACGGGCGGCTCGATTTACCTCTGCAACGACCTGAGCACGCCGTACCACAACGCGTCGCTCTCGCAGATCCACGCGTACATCCAGTCTTTGATTCTCGAGGACCACTACTGGGACTGTGTGATGAAGTTGAGAGTGAGTGGCGGCATCGACATCGAGTCGGTGTGTGGGTGTGTGAGCAGCAATGAGGATGAAGACCCGATCGCGGCGATGATGAACGCGCACTCCACGGTGGAGTTCTGTTTGGACTTCCCGAAGTACGTGGAGGGTGACTCCGTGTTCCTGCAGATGGCTACACTATATCCTTTTAACTGAGTTGTGATGTGATGTGATGTATTGTCATGTGTTGTGATGTGTTGAATTGTCATGTCATGCACTGAATTGAATTGAATTGAATAATGAACGACTCACACGCTTTCCTTCACCACCACATACACCTCCGACCAGGGCGAGCGCAGAATCCGTATCTTCAACCAACGCCTTCAGGTCTCCGACGCGTACCCTCGCTTCTTCAAGGGCGTCGACGGCGTCGCCATCGCCATGTCACTCGCGCGCACCGCCGCGTACCAAACCGACTCCATCAACCTGCCCGAACTGCGCGACAACCTGCAAGACACGGTGGAGGAGATCCTGCTCCAGTACAGAACGCAGTGCAGCGCCTCCTCCTCCACGGGCCAGCTGGTGCTGCCCGAGAACGGCAAGCTGCTGCCGCTGATGCTGAACTGTCTGCTGAAGTCGCCGCTGTTGCTGATCAACGAGGCCAATAAGCGTGACCTGATGAACGTGTATCCCCGCGGGGATCTGCGCGCGTGGGCCATTCAGGTGCGCGTCGCCACGCCGTATAACATGTAGTTTATTCTCGGCTGCGACGCGCCGCAGTTCGTGGACTTCGTGTACCCCTCGCTGTTCAAGCTGGACCCCAACATGGACACCTGGGGACGTGTGGATGAGGCCACCGGGTTTGTCGCCAAGCCCGAGTACTCGTTCTTGTCCTCCGCGGCGCTGGACCTGTCTGCGGTGTACCTGCTGACGGGCTGGCAGGGGTGAGGGATGGGTGGTGATGTGAGTGTTAGAATTGTGCTGGTGGTGGGGAACCAGGTGGCGCCGCTGGTGCTGGAGCAGTTGTTCGGCGTGCAGTCGATCCCCGACTCGTACACGGCCGCGCAGCTGACGCTTCTGCCGGAGGGCAGCAACGAGTTCTGTGACCGTGTGAACGTGTTGGTGGGCGATTACCAGAATCGCTTCGGGTGCTACCTTCAGGTGAGAGTGGGTCAGGGGCGTGAGGTGTAGCCGAGAGTGGTTGTGAGAGGGTCGTCGGAGGCGAGTCGAGTGATAGAGATGATGACGGAGGACGCGATTCGGAAGTGTCCTTCGTTCTCTGATTTGTTGATGCAGGTGCATTCAAACATCATTGCAAGTGTGTGATTTGGTGCTCTGTTTGCTTCCACACGCCACGAGCGAGTTCGAATTAGGCTTTTGAATGTCAATGGAATGATATCACGGAAATGGATACTCATTCTGTTGCTGTACGTCGTCACACCCGTGTTATGCATGCTTGTTAGGTATCCGTGGAAGGAAGAAGAGAAGGTGCGGACTGCGTATGCGCTCATTGCAAACGATGAAGAACTGTACGTGCTGGACATCCTCACATTCGGATCCGTCTCCACACTTCTGGGAGGCGTATTCCTCAGTCTTCCCTCCGTTACATGTAGAAACGATTTTACCAGTTCCTCGACGTGAGCACCATGCACATGAGCGCCGTTCCTTCTTTCGTTCGTAGGGTCATCTTTAGCTGTCGAACAGTATTCGAGAATGCGTCGTTCTCCTCCTGTTGGGCGTGTTTCTAGTGTGCTATATGCTGCTCTACTCGTTCAAACATGAAGAATCCCCCTTTTCCTCCGTGCAGAGGCGGTTTTTCCCCAAATCGCCCGGCGATCGAGTCCTGATTCTGTGGCTGGTTGGTATTGTTTTGATTACGCTGTTCAATGCCATTACCACGGTGGTGTACTCCAAGTCACAGGATTTGGAAACTCCCTTTTGCTCCTCTCACTCTCCCGATCGTTTTTCGTGTACGTCTCTCTCCTCCCCGTCAGAATTAGCTTGGGTGGCGTTTAGCATATGCGACGAAGCACACACGACCTACGATCCTCTCCTTCTCTTCGTGACGTCCTTCGTCTACCTCAACCTTCTCTCTCTTCTCTTCCTTCTCTCTCATTACAAGCAGAATCACCCGGAAGCGTCCTATTTCTCGCTCCTGTGTCTTTCGCTCCTCCTCATTCTCCTTCTTCCGGCCTTTCTCCGCTCCTGCTACTACCTCCTTCCATTCGTCAATCTGCTCTCTTCTTCCTTTTCCTTCCCTCTGGTTGTCCTCTTCCACGACCTGTTCCCTTCCAACGTGGTGATCGTGCTCACGCTGGTGCTGAAGACCTTCGTCTTCTTGGATTCCTTTCAATTCGTTGTACTCCGGTTTCGCGCTCACGTGTAGGGATTTGACCTGCTGCGACGCACTACGCGACTGGTGAAGTACGTCGTCACGCAACCCGTATTGCCGATGTCGACCACGATGCAGAAGGCGGAGAGCGGAACGCACTCGTTCGGGTTGCTGTGGTTCCGTTTATTCTTCATTCTCCTGGAGAATCCCATTTCCGTGGGGATTCTGATCGTGATTGCGGAACGTCGTTTTCTCTCGTCGCTACTCTTCTTCCCCGCCGTCTTCGTTCAGGTCTCCCTGTACTCCATTTTCCACCAGGATCTGATTCCGCTTTTCGATCGTGTTTTCGGAATGGACGATCAGGTTTGTGTTCCGAACAAATCAGTTCCGCTGGTGTCGGAACGCATCCAGAAAGAGAAGGAAAAGGCGGGAATTTGGTCCACTTCCTTCTCCACCGATTCCGTGCTGCGCGTAGTGTGGGGCTTCTTCCACTCGTGCAACCACACGATCTGCTCCTTGCCCGACGCTCTGTTCCTCGTCGTGTTCATTGTCGCGGACTTCCTGCTTCGATGCAACATCATCCGTGGGGTGGGCGCGATCGTGACGGCTATCGTGTTGTTCTGCTACAGCGTGATGCTCTTCAATATATCCTGTGTGTTCAGTGATCGCTGCTTCCTTGATGGACAAGCCATGCACTTTCGCCGTCTGTACGTGGTTCTTCTCATTCTTCGCTCCATCCGCGTCCTTCCACATTCGCGCAGCACGCTGCTGAATCTCCTCACATGTCTCTACCAACTCGCGATGGGTGCCCGAACACGCCGATGATCATCAGTAGATGTGATCGTGTTCGACGGAGTCCACATCGCGCTGCGCGTCATCTACGCCTTCGCGGGCATCTATCTTCTCTTTTACATGGCGCAGTGGGTGCGTCGTATCTTTTCCCTCCATTCTTCATCATAGCATACATCGCCACGTGGACGCTGCAGGACACGGTGTACGCGCTTGTGACCACAAATAGTGTGATCGACGTGGTGCTCACCACACTTCTTCAGTACCACTGCGTCGTCCAACTCGTCGATATCGCCATTTCCCCGCGGTTCATGTGATGCTCCGATCCTCGCTTCACAATTAGACTGAGCGGCAGTTTTTTTGTCGTTCGTTACGCGATCAGTTACCGTCTGGCCTTTCCCACCTTCTTGCTGCTCCGAAGTGTCGGTTACATTTGTGACCACTCCGATCTGAAACCCCTGTTGTTTTACGACGCGAAGTCGGCGTCGGTTGTGGGCGAGAGCGTGGTGCGCGTTCCGTCATCGATGCCGATGCTTGGTTATCATGGATCTCCGTTGCTGACGGGCTCGGAGGAGAGTCGGCTGAAGCGACTGAAGGAGGAGCGAATGATGTGTTTGTGGCGAAGCAGTCAGAAACGGGACCGGAAGAAGGAGAGCGTGACTCCGTTGCGAAGAGGAGGAAGAGAGGAAGAGAAGAAGAAGGAGGCAAAAGAGGAGGTGAAGGTGGAAGAAACGAGGAGGATTCTGAGTGATGCGTGTTGTTGCAGCGTGTTTACGCCGTTTATCAACAAGGAGGAACGCGATTTGAACGAGGAGAAGAAGTCTGTTTAGTCTGTACCCTGAGTCAGCGTGTTGGTTCCAACAAACAGTTCACTGAAAGATGCTATAGGAAGAATCGCGCAAAAGAACTGACATCTACAGTCTCACAACCGGACGAGAGCCTACTTGAAACCTTCACATTCTCTCTGTAGTAGAACGCCTCTTCCGTGAGAATTACTTCTCGCAACGAAGGCATGTCTATTCCTAACCCATATCCAACTCACCCACTCTCTAACGTCACATAACACGGAAACTTGAAGGTCTGACTGTCCCTGTTGGGACCGGGCACGGTGGTGAGCGCGACGAGCTTCGGCAGGTCTATTCATTCACGCCCTTCGGAAGACAGACTCCTCAGAACGAGCGACGTCGCGGTCTTGTACGGCGTGAACTGGAATGCGCTGGAGCCGAAGTGGATGCATTCCAATTCCGGCAGGTCTAGTCAATCAATCACATCACAATCAATCACTCTCAAACACCACACGGTCACAGTAGTGAAACGCCAGTCTGCCGAAGGTGAGTGACTTGAGCGAAGGCATGTCTAGCCATCACTCACTGTGAATGCGAATACTCTTCAACTCCAGCGACGCCCTCCCAAAACAGAAGTACACGTGCTCGAACTTCAGACTGCCCATCTCGATCACCTCCAACGCCGGCACGTCCTCGATCTCACACACACGATACGACGGGAACGAAAATCGCCCCGTTTTCAGCCTTTTCACGCTGGGACAGTGCTTCAGGAAGAATCGCCCTTCTCTGTCCTTGAAGCAGTAATTTCCGACCACCACGCTTTCGAGATGATTGAGCCCGACGATGTTCACAATCTCCACGTCCTCGAAGCTGTAGTCGCCGATGCTCAGACTGCGGAGAGCGGGAATCAGACTCAGGTCCAGCAGGCGCAACTCCTCGTTGTTGAAGCAGTTGCTGCCGATGACCAACTCCTCGATACAGCAGTGAAGGGGCGATTGCGATTGGTCACACGCAACCACCACTCTCGTCTCCAAATGCTCGTTGCTCACCCACTTGCCGTCGTACACAACATCGCCCTTCCGGTTATACTGAACGCCCCGTCCCCATCGCATTCCGCGGCACCATTCCCCTTCATACTCAATTCTCGCGATGTCAGCGTAATACCTGCGACCAAAGCACACGTTCCTGCTTCCGATTCGGAATCCTTCGTACGCCACACGATTATTCCCGTCATACAACACACCCCAGCCAAAGGGCTCGTCATGGAGCACATCCCCTTCCCAGCGACTCCCATCCTCGTTCAAATCCACAATCCGGTTGTGCTCTATGTCACCCAGGTCCATTTCGTTGACCCTGAGCAATTGCCTCAATTCCACATCGGCCACCACCACCACTCCCATGTCAACTCCACATCGTATAGTCTCCGACAACGCAGACACTCCGTCATCGATAGCCAGTCCGTCCATACACATGACGAGGGAGAGGATCACGGATCCGAGAGAAGCGTAGTTGGCGACAAGCATCTCTTTTGAGATTCTGTGAAGGCTATTCATGATTCACGCTTCTGGACCCATACGCTCTGTCGATTCCACCATGAAGTATGTGCTGATTGGTTGCATCGATTTCCCTTCCCTTCTCCATTCCGAACGGGATATTGGGATAGAACACTGTGTGTGAGCAGGAATATTCCCCTTTTCGAATCTCGAAATCGCTCGTATTTCTGGCATCGATTCAGGGTGGTGAGACTTTCCGAGATGCCGCATTTCTGCTCTTCATGTAGCAATTCTTATTGAATTTGCTTTCTTTTCTTCTAATTCATGGTTTCTCGCTGTCTTCTTTGAAGCAATGCTGATCATCGTTCTTTCTTTGATTTTGAGTTTGAAATGGGAACAGAATAATCATAAGTATAATATAGTCGAGTCATTGGAAGAGTATGTCTTGTCTTCACACATGGGCTCTGTGTTGAGCAATTCTTACTAATACTGGATTCCTTCTCCCCATAGAATTGCCGCACTCTCTCCCCACTCACCCCCCATTTTCGACTATTCACCATTCGCTTTCATTACGCTTATCCGTTCTTCATTCTTCTTTTCAATGTTTGGATTTCTTGCCTGGTTATTTGGTCTTGCACAAATCGCAAAGAACTCACTTGCAGCAATTACAATGAGCTTCGTGTGGAAGCATACCTTCTGGATGCCTCTCTTCAGTTTTTTCCAGAGTCAAGCAGCGCTCTTTGCGAACTGGCTTGCCGCCACCTCTCTGTTAACATGGTTGTAATACTGCGCTTCGAGGGTTTGTTAGCAAACACAAAACGCAATATCAATAGACCTTACGTAAAACACACATTCCGACACCGCCCTCTCGCTGAGGGAAGGTGTCCACGACGGCGAGTCCCTCAATCTCCTTGATCTGTTCCGTTTCGTACGCATTTAACACTAAATCCGTATCGTGGATGATGAAGATGCTGTTGACGCTCAGGTACGGCATCAGGTGGCAGTCAAGGGACTCGCATCCCGATCAGCAAGGATATCTGCTTCACTCTGTAGAGCTTCAAAGGACCGTCTAAAACGATCGCCGAGTAACTGAGGAGTCCCGAAGGCGGAGCGCCTGCTGAAAAGGGATACATGACGTAATCAATGGATTTGATACAACTGGACGCGCTCGCGTTCCGAACGGGCTCCCTATCGGTGAATGCCACGAGAAGCGAAAACAGGAATGATTTCCTCGTGATGCGAACCGCGCTGTTGAACAGAGATTCCTTGCTACAATAATGAATCTGAGCTTCACGTTACCTCGAATACTGGTCGAAATAAACATACTCCGAGTCCTGACACACATTAAGGATGTAGCCATGGGTAGCGGAAATACCGAAGAAAAGACACTCTGCGGGTAACAGAACACGCAAGTAACCACTTTGGTTCGCAAGATACTGCCGAATGAAGGAAACCTCCTCATCCGAGAAATCGTTCACAAAACCGCGGGTATTCTTCAGCAGGAAACTGCCCGTGTTCATCCACACTACACCTCATGGCCACGAAGCGAACCCACAGATCTGGTACGGCGAGCTGTACACGCTCGGAGCATGGAGGGAATTCACGAACAATTGGGACCACTCCTCTCTTATTGTCCGTAACACGCGAAGATTGTGGACGCCCGCCTTGGACTGATTCGGCGTCTCGCAGTACCACTGCTTGTCGTTCTGCTGGAACACGGCGACCGCGGCGTACGACATGTCGATTACGGTGAATGTGCTGTTCCCGTGAACATACGACATGGCGATGTTGAGCGTGTTGCGGTCGTCCCAAACCAGGTGCTGGAAGGCGTCGGCGGTGAAGGCTCCGCGTTTCGTAAAGAGACATTGCTACGGCTCAAAATCGGGGGTATTTCTGACGTATTCGGAAGACGACAAGAAGAGGCCTTCGATGATGGCTCGCTCGAGGAAGTGCTTGTAGATGTCGAAGGAGACGAAGTCAAGAATACGGTCATTGGGGTATTCGACAATTCGGGACACCAGGACGGGCTAGGGCTGAGAAGGAGGGAAAAGGAAGACGTTGCCATCTGAAATGGACTGCGATGCGAAGAAGGACAACACGCGAGGAAGATTGGCGCTCAGGAGCACGTGACTGGAAATGAAGCCGATGTAATCACACGGTTTTGCGTCGACCTCCGCGGTGTTCATTATGCTCAGCATACTCGAGAACAGCGGATTCCCCGTCTCATCGTCCTTTCTACGCGAATGAAGAGGCAAGTTAATCATCACTCAAACTCTCGAAAGCAGTGAATTCGCTGCGTCTTGCAGAGAAAGCTGAAGTGGCGCGTGTCGTCAAACAGGAAGGCGGAGACGTCCTTGTGGAGAAGGAGCATGCTGTTCAGGAGATTCACGTAGATGCTGTGAGCCGAGATGGAGTTGGTGGGAGGAAGTGAGAAGGCGACGCAGATGGATGGAGTGTTCTGATTGACTGTTGACTGTGATTCACTCGCTTCCGATTGCGACTCACTCTCTTTCGACTGCTTGCCACCCTGATTTGCTTCACTCTGACTCTCTCCCGCTCCCACATCACCCTTCAACAGAAAATCATCCGCACTCATCTCGCTCACAATCAGCCCACCGTTCTTCTCCTTGTTTATCGGAAAGCGCATGATGTCCTCCAAACGGAATTCACTGATGCTGGACTCCGTCTTTTTCCTCTGCCGCAACGAATACTCAAACGCTAGGGCAGGATCGGGCGTCCCTGCGGCAGTAAACACAAAACCGTCGTAGTCGCGCCCAATGTACCTCGCCAACAAACGTCGGACAACGCGCTCCATCAGCGGGAATGACGAACGACACCCTCCAACGCATGTCGTTCCATTAGAGCACGAGGGGACATAAAAGTCTTCCACTAGGGTCAGATTGTACCGTGGAACAAAGAACTATGATGAACGCAGGGAAAGAAGCAGTACAAACCGCAACAGAAACACTGCAAGAAAGAACAGAGAGTACATGTATTTGATGCAAGGCCGATTCATCTCTTGTTCGCTACCCCCTTTCTAGTCAGTATTAAGGGAGCGTGTCGTGGGCCGTCTTGTCCCGATTCTAGAATTAGGACGTTTCTTCCTATTATTCGTTGAAGGGATATGGCGGTCTTTTTCCCGAAGCGAGGAATGTGAACACGGGGTGAGTTCGTGTGCAATTCGGGGTGCAGACAAGAGCCTTCTTTGTTGTGATCTCTCCCCAGTCATCGAATCGTGAATTTGACACGACCCCCTTTTACCCCTCCATTGGGTAACACGAACGCAGATAACACCCATCGCGTTGGCATCTCACTTTCACTGCTGTGTGTACCTCCCTCTTGTTCTTTCACGAAATCACGCCGCCGCATCAAATGCGACACGCGGCAATGGTGAGCATCCCATCACCCCTGCAGCTGCAAAACACGGTGGAAACCCAAAGTCGCGATCCTATTGGCTGGCAACGTGAGGTCAGCTTTTCTCATACATATTTATCTTCTGTCGTCGCGTGGTAGTGAGGTATGAACCATAAGGCGTTCCGAACTATTCTTGGAGGTATCCTCATACACATGTCCATTGGTACTGTGTACACTGCCTCCAACATGATTACGTACATTATTTCATACATCCACAATGTCCTGAATAATGCTGTACGCTCCGGAGAGGCGGCGTGAGGGAGTAGAGTATTACGTCCAACATGTCCGCTTGGTTGTACGCCATCAGTATCATGGGACAGGCCGTCTCCATGATGATTGCTGGCAAGATCGAGGACAAGGTGGGCTCCAAGAAGTGCACCATGATCGGCTGCATCGGCTTCCTCATCTGCGTCGCGTGCAGTTACTGGGCTGTTTGCAACTTCTACCTTCTCATGTTCGTTTACGGTTTCATGTTCGGTTTCTTCCTGGGTATCGCGTACTCCGCGCCCATTTCCATGGGTAGTGCCAGCGTTTCTGTCGTGACGTGTAGCCATCAAGTGGATGCCCGGAAAGGGAGGTCTTGCTACGGGTATCATCGTGGCTGGCTTCGGATGCGGTTCTCTGATCTTCAACCAGGTGCAGTCGAAGCTGATCAACCCCCACAACATTCCCGCCGAACTCGACCCCAATGACCCTACCAAGGGCAAGTACTTCCCCGTGGAGGTTGCTAGCAACGTCCCTCGCGTTTTCCTCATTTTAGCTGTAATCTATCTCATCATGGAAGTGATTGGTCTTTTACTGATTGTCGAACCCACGGAGGAGGAGCTGGAGGGTCTGAAGGAGAAGCACCTCCCCATCGCCGCGGATCCCAAGAGTGAGCGCGCATCACGCCATGTCATCCCTAGAGAGAGCGACTGGCTTCACGCCTCGTGAGTTCAAGCAGCCCATCGAAGCCACGCCTCGTGGCCTGCACGCCGTGACGATTGGCGGCCAGACGGTGGACCACCCGTACAAGCCGAACGAGGCGATGCGTACGGGCAAGTTCTGGGAGATCTGGTGCACGTTCCTGATGGTGGGTCTGACCACGACGTTCATGTCGTCGTACTGGAAGCCCTTCGGCCAGTCGTTCATCACCGACGACAACTTCCTGGTGTGGGCGGGCTCCGTGTCCTCGGTGTGCAACGGCCTCTTCCGTCCCATCTGGGGCACTCTGGTGGTGGCGTGGGAGCGAGGTGACGCGTAGATGGACAAGTGGACGTACCGCCGCGCGATGCCGTTCCTGTGCACGGTGACGGCCCTGCTGATCGGCACGCTGTCGCTGACCGCCAAGATGAACCAGGTGTTCTTCTTCATTTGGGTGTGTCTGATCTACCTGTGCATCGGCGGCTTCTACGCCATGTTCCCCGCGTACACCTCCATCTCCTTCGGCAACCTCTACATGACCGCCAACTACGGCTGGATCTTCACCAACCAGTTCATCTCCTCCTTCGTCTCCGCCTTCTTCGTCAACGCCTTCATCGGCACGCTCGGCAACACCGGCGTCACCGTGTGTCTGGCTGTGATGCTGCTCGTCGCCGCCTGTCTCTCTGGCTTCGGCAAGAAGTGGGACTACCACGTGGGCAGACGCGAGCTCCAGAAGACCATGGGCTCCGCCACGCTCCCCGCGACCGTCATTCTGCCGCCCGAGGTGGCTGCCGCCGCGGCTGCAAAGAAGATTGACATCCTGCCCGCCGTCACCGAGGAGGAGGAGAAGCCTGCTGAAGCCGCCGTTGCCATGCCCGAGGCCCCCAAGACGGAAGAGGCTCCTAAGGCTGAGGAAGCTCCCAAGGCTGAGGAGGCTGTCAAGACGGAGGAGGCTTCCAAGACGGAAGCTGCTCCTAGCACGACTGCTAGCAATTGATTTAGTTAGCACTTGTTTGTAGCAAACAGGATAGGTCGGCTTGTGGGATAGCTGGATGTTCACCGCATCCTCGGCCTTTATGGAAGTCGCATTCAAACGGACGATGGACTCCTCCAGCCAGGACGTGCTGTCCGTGCGGTACACCTCTCTGTAGTTGTCCATCAGCTCCGTGTGCTTGATGAGGGAGTCACAGATCTCCTACCCGTCATCGATACTCCCCTCTCCTACGTCAATCGTCGTGAAATACTCCATCGTGAGCTGCTTTGATGTGTTAATGCGGTCCTCTGTCGGCGTCTCCGTTTTTGACAGTTCTTCCGTAACTCTCTTCACAATTTCTAGAACGTGTAGTAGCTTCTACGCGTTACACGATTCCTCAGCGGGTGGGCACTTCTTCCGTCTTCTCCAAATCGCGGATATCCTCCTCGATCGTTGTCGACTGGTTCTTGTTTTCCATCGCCTCCCTGCAGAAACCACCAGCGACGGGAAGGCGCGTTTGCACACAAACAAAATGACAACTAGCAAGCTACACTCACTGACTGGGCTCCATCAGCACAGACACGATATCCACCACAGGAGGGGACACACGCTCGTTCGGCTTCAGCTTCTTTTCCTGCTTCTCGCAGTCCATCATCTCCGTCAGAAACTCGGACATGCCGTAGAAGAAATTGCCCTATTTCTTAACCATACAACTCGCGACTACCACCTGGTTCTTCGGTATACTCCACGCCGGCGACTCGTTCAGCTGGTTGATGATGATGAGCAGGTACGAGTCCACTTTGCTGACAAGAGATAGATCGATGGCCTATTCCGTAACACAAAGAGCGAGTTCCCCACCACCGTCTCGTTCATCTTCGCATCATCAACATCGCGGTCGCACGGCACGTATTCTCCTGTCCGCCGCTTCCACTTCAGGTACACGCTCAAAAACTTCCTCCCCGCTACGCGTCACATTCCCTCCAAAACTCCCACCATCCGTCACGCGGGTGTAACCGCCGTTCAGACACTTCATGCCCTCGCAAATCCGGTCCTGGTGAAGCAGGCTGAAAACCCGATCACTCGAGAAGGAGGGAAGACTCGTGCGCGGCGTCAGAATGCACTTGTACAGGAGAATCAGGTGGAACAGAAACCGGATGTTCGTGTCCCAGTGGCAGAATAACCGCTGGAAATTGGAATTCAAAATCACCTTGGTGAAGAACTACACATGAAGAAGTTGGGGCACCCCCACTTCTTTGCGATACTGTCCCACGAAGAGATCCGCGTGGTGGTATATGAAAAGAAGTCCCTTTTTCAGCACCACGGCGTGGTCCTGACTCAGAATCAAACTGAGCGCCTGGTACACGAGGGAGTAACAGAACGCCACGGGGAGTTTCATGACAGGAGTTTCATCGGTGTCGAAGGGGTGCAGCGCATCGGGATTCACCTCGAATCGTCGGTTGGGCAGTTCGTTGAGTACGCCGAGCGTTATAAGGTTGGACCACAGGTACTCCGCCTCCTCCACGTCAATCACCCATTCTACGATTCAACACCACCACGCTCTCGCACGCTCTGACATCATGTGCGAAATCGCCTCTTCTTTGCTGAACCCGCAATTCTCCTTGAATCGCTGCAAACCCTGTTCGATCTGGGCGAGAGTCTGCATTGGCGGGAACGGCAGCGGCGGGTTGCGCAGACCCTCCATCCAGGTGTCGAGGTACTTGAAGCCTGCACAGGGTGAGTGGTGAGGGGGGTCCCACAAACTTACAGGTATTGATGTCCCCGACGACAAACACGTTGCAGTGCGCAAACACCATCTCCAGCAGCTGCGTCGTCCAGCTGGGCGTGTCCAGCAGGTACACACTACCCATGACCACTCCACACAACCCCCACCTTGCCTTCAATCCGGACTTGATGTACTCCGTGGGGTTGGGTTGTCCTTCTCGTCTGGCGAGCCCGCAGCTGTACTGTTGGAGAATGCTGTGGTGCAGGGAGGGCAGCAGCGCGTGCAGTTGGAGGTAGTAAAACGGGAACAGGTCAAACGCGAAGAACGGCGACGACGGCGACGCAATATGGGCGTATTTCTGGTACAGCACGATGTAGTCGAACCACGACCGGATTAAATCGAACAGAAATCCGTCACAAATCTGGAGTCTATGAATCAGGCGGGAAATCTTCGCCCACCGTTCCTTCCACCACTCTTTTGCCTCCAACCGCTCCGGTACAGTAACGCCCACACACTCGTCCCAGAAGAAGAGAGAGGGAAACGTGGAAACCACGTCATCGTGGAGATTTCGCGTCTTCTCCTCTTTGATGCTGCGCAAACAGCTTCGATCAATGCTTTCCGCGTAGTCCTTCACCGCCAGCGGGGGTATCGCCACGGTCACTTGCATTTGCTTCAGCTCAACTTGTCCCTCCATGTCCCTCCCATCTCCCTCCACCTCAGCCAGAGAAGGCGAGTCGCCCGGGATGGGCGAAAACCCGCTGGGTTTGAAGAGCGGACCTGGCGACGGCGAGGGAGTTACGGAGGAGGGAAGGATGGTGTCGTGGGAAAAGTCCATCACCATTTCCCGCGATTTGGAGAGGGAGGGAGTTTTGGCTCCGCTATCGTCCTCCGACCACTCGTCGATGCTGTTGATCGAATAGGAGTCCATTGAGAGCGCGTGCTGGGGAATGGCGGATGATGCGAGATCGACCATGCTGCGTGCGCGGAGAATGGGTTTCTCCGCCTCTCTCTTGCCGATGAACTTGGAGGTCGCGTTCGGCGGAAGGTAGATGTCTCTTCGCAGATCGATCGTGATGAGAGGCGATGGCGGGAATGCCTCAAGCAGAGCATCATTGATCGTAGCGGCGACCGCAGGAATGAAGAAGCGAGAGATGGAGAGGATCTTGGCAGCGAAGAGAACGGGAATCGAGGACGCCGTGTTCCGAATGATCTCTTGGCAGAGGACGCACGTCTTGGATAGCAGCTCGCCGTATTTCTTTAGCACCGGCATATGGGAAGCAGTGACAGTTTGCGATTGAACAGTGAAGCCGTTGTACTCCTAAACAGTGATCGAGTCGGAACGACACTACCAGAAGGAACTCTCTCCGGATGGCAATCTTCGTGATAATGCGGTACACCACGTATTGATCGCGCGTGCGTAACTACCCTTCACCAACACGTGCAACAATACGTCCTTCACGCTTTCCATTATGACTTCCCACGTTCCGAGCAGGTACTTCATCCCCAACAGCCGCTCTTCGTCGTTACTGTATTCTACACCGTGAATTCAGCGCTGATGGGGATACGGAACACGCTCGCGTCGAAATACTCTTCCATTGCCTCCAACATCTCGACGCGGTTGACGATAGTGGCGGGAACCTCCACCAAGTTGTGAAATTTCTTCTTCAAAGACCGGTTGAAACGGAACTCATTTGTTTCGGACATTATTCAGGAACCAATCCGCGAGAACAGAAGGATTCGTAGTATATCACAAGGCAGAGAGGAGTGGGTTTGCTATTTTCGATCTAGGAAGCGATCAAACAGGATCTGCAAGCGGAATCTGGAAAAACCGTCGAGCCTACACCGTGCTGCAGTTGAGAACCGAACGACGCCAGACGGAGTGAATTCCCGCGGAGGATTCGTCACTGAATCTTCGTTTTGTTTGCTCCATATACGCACTCCTCTGCGCTGGTTTCGATGGTATGATGCATTCCTTGATTCTGCGCATTCGTTTCATGGAGTATTCAGAGGTCGTGGTCTGATGCGTGGTGCCACTCCATTTTCTTGACGAATGGGTGTTGCTTTGAATGGACAATCATCTACTCACTCCACACCCCCATCCTCGAAGAGAATGATGATTCCACTCCGATTTGAAGGGAGAGAATCACACACTCCATTGCACAAGAGAATTGATATCGATTTCCGCATCGACTGCCGTTTCCGGCGCATACCCCCTCTCCCTCTGCTTACTCCCTGCATCAGAGATTGCCTCCCCTTTCCATGCGTTTGAGGGAGGAGACGGAAGAGAACCATGATCAATTGGGGTACTCCTTTCCCAGTCGTTCTTCGCACCAGCACCAACGAGTACCGGCACCCCTCTTCCATACCAGCGTGATTTGAGGCGCGGAGTAACACTCACTATTCTGGTTTCCCCTTTCCGTTCAGTGTGGGTTGATAGTCATAGTGGCGGTCTATTACTATTCTTCAAAGGCGGAGGAAACGCCTCGGAACAGCAACACCACAAGAATATTCTTTCGTTCGTCCGCTCTTCTCGCAATATGACGAAGTACGCAGTCGTGTTCTTGGTACTGTGCATCCTGACCCAGTCGCTGCAGTGTGCAGACGACAAACTGTACATCAAGGTGATAAAGGAGAGCGTGAACGAGGCCGAAGAAGAATCGTTCATTATCCGCAATCGCGGCGTCACCGTCGTCGAAAGCCCGATGTTCGCCGAGTGGGAGACGGAGATCTTCGAGTACTGCATCCCGAAAAACGCCGATTCCCAGTACACCCTCGTTCTCCGCGACGATTACCCCGATTCCTGGTCGGGCGGCTCATGGCTCGAAATCCAGGGTATTTACGGCAACATCTTCTTCAAGAACATGATGACCAAGGAGGAGACCGAAACCTACGCTCTGTCGCTGTACTACGCGATCGAGAAGGATGCGGAGTGGAAGGTGTCCACTGTCTTCGACAGCGACTGGACGCAGTACTCCTTCGACGACGCGGCGTGGAGCGTGCTGCCCTCGTCCGTGAGCGTATCGGAGACCCAGTACCTCCGCAAGCGCTTCCTGGGCATGACGGGCATGGCTGCTTACGAGGCGCGCATTCAGTACCAGTACGGTATCGTGGTGTACGTCAACGGCGTGGAGGTGTTCCGCGACAACCTCCCCGACGGCGCCATCACGAAGGAAACGCCCGCGAGCGGCGGCTACCCCACGAACACCTATCACAGTTTCATCCGTCCCGGTCTCGAAGTGGCATCCCCCGACTCCATCATGGCGATCGAGCTGCACTTCCTGCAACCCGCGACCACTCTCCAGTTCAACGCGTTCGTGGCGCTGCTGACGCCCACCGCGCCCGACACCAACTGCTTCATTGTCTCGGAGGGCCTCACCGTCACCACCGACATGCCCTACAAAGAGCGTATCTTCGACTTCGACAAGGAGACCTTCGCCTCCAAGTACGTCGGCGAGGCGGCGCCCATCGACGTGTTCTTCGCCTTCAGCGGCGCCAAGCCGTTCGTGAACGGTCTGCGCATCTGGCCGTATTCCCAGATCACGAAGGCGCCGCAGAGCTTCACCTGGAGCGGCAAGAACAGCGAGGCGGAGTACCACGACATCATGAACATCGTGGACGCCACCTATACCTCGCAGACCAACAAGTACGCGTTCGGTTTCTTCGGCGCTGGCTTCTACCGCAACTACCGACTCCACGTGACCAAGACGGCGTCCAACACGCTGGAGCTGTACGAGGTGCAGCCGCTGGTGTGTGCTGCCGGCGCGCCCACGTCGATCGAGTACTCGCCCGTCTCCTACACCTACAACGCGCTGTACGACGAGGTGAACATCCGACCCGTGCTCACCGAGTTCACCAACTGTACCATCCGTCCCGCGCTGCCCGCTGGCCTGACTTTGGATAGCGCGACGTGCGTCGTGTCCGGAACGGCGTCAGCCGCCCTGCCCTCGACGGCGTTCACCGTGACTTCCGCGATGAACGGCCGCACGTACGAGGGCTCCTTCACCCTGCTGCTGAACCTGTGTGCCACGGCGATGGTGGACCTGCGTCGCATCTACCAGTACTCGGCGGGCAACGAGTACTTCTCGATCAAGAACAGTGCGGGCACGGTGGTGTACTCCATCGACCCGCAGTCCACGCAGCGCGCCTCCACCACCACGCACACCTACCTGTGTCTCCCCGAGGACGAGTACACCATCCACCTGAGCTGTGTGTCGACCGCGTGGATGCGATCCTCCTTCCTGTACATCGACCTGATGCTGTCGCCCACCGAGAAGCAGACCATCGCCAGAGCGCGTCACGACTCCAAGCTGGGCCTCGAGATCGTCACCTTCTCCACCAAGTACGCGATCCCGCTTCGCTCCACCTGGTACTACAAGATGAACGAGGTGCCCGCCAGCTGGTTCGACAACAACGTGGCGGGCTGGGCGGAGGGCTCGATGGGCTCGTTCCCCGACGCCACCAACACCATCCAGCTGTACAAGTACGTGTTCCCCATCGCCACGCTCCCCAACTACGCGGGCGTGGTGCTGAGTCTGCGCTACAAGTTCGGCTGCGTGATCTATGTGAACAGCCACGAGGTGTTCCGCAACGGCGTGGTGGGTGACCTGAGCACCTCCTCCGTCGCCGAGAACATCTACACGGATCTGATGTACCGTGTGGTGTCGCTGCCGTCGTCGGTCCTCCAGCAGGGCGCGAACACGCTCGCCATCGCCATCGTGTCCACCACCTCCACGAAGACCTCCTTCTTCGACTGCTCGCTGCGGTACATGCCGCTGGACCAGGAGTACCGCGTGTTGGACGAGGTGACCATCACGTCCACCTACTCCACGGGCGGCAAGGACATCTTCGACGACTACAACGGCGTCAACATCTACCAGTACAACTGCAACGCCAACAACGTGGCGCTCAAGTTCCAGAACGACCGTCGCGAGTGGATCAACGCGGTGGTCGTCCAGCTGCAGTCCACGCAGACCAACCAGTACCCGCGCACCTTCTCCTTCGAGGCGCGCAACACCGACAGCGACGAGTGGGTGCCGCTTCGCACGGTAGGCGGCATGACGTGGTCGCAGAAGGGCCAGGCGAAGAAGATTTGGATCCCCGTGACGCAGGCGTACAACCAGTACCGCTTCCGCAACTTCGGCACCGAAAACCCGAACAACTGTTATCTTCGTATTGGTCGTTTGGCCATTCTCACGAGCTCGATGGGCGCCGAGATCCCCGCGCTGAAGTACGCGGAGCCCGGCGAGGTCGTGTCCATTTTCAAGGACATCGAGATGGCAGAAATGTACCCGAATTCGGACCTGTACTACGACTTCGCGATCACGCCCGCGCTGCCTGAGGGCATCACACTCGACGTGAACAGTGGCGTGCTCAGCGGCACCGCCTCCGCGATGTCGGCCCAAACCACGTACACGATCACGGCGAAGAAGATGACGGGCGAGACGGTGCAGGTGCTGCTCCCGCTGAAGGTCGATATCTGCACGGGCGAGCACTCGCTGATGACGCTGGTGGCGCGTACCGACGCGTGGCCCTCCTTCTCCTCGTACAAGCTGTTCCAGGGCAAGACCACCGAGGGCACGCCGTACGCCTCCAACTCCGCCTTCGCCGTGATCACGGCGCTGAACTACGTGGACTGGTGTCTGCCCAACAACATCTACACGCTCCAGCTGGTGGACTCGCGCAGCGACGGCTGGGATAACCCCGCGGGCTACTACCTGACGATCGACATGGGCGAGGTGAAGTACGAGATGGGTCAGGTGCCCGACAAGGTGCCTTCCGTGTCCACCCTGTTCTCCTCGTACCTGCCCTTCCAGGTGGAGTACTCCGACTGGAGCTTCTTCAAGGGCAAGAACGTGGACGCCAACTGGAAGAACGTGGACTTCGACGCGAGCGCCTGGGAGTCGGGCAAGGCGGCGGCCATCGGTCCCAACACGGAGATCACGTCGTACGTGCGCAAGGAGTTCGCGATCCCGTCGCTGGAGGACTACGCCGTGCTGAACGTGCGCGTGAAGTACGCTGGTGGTGTAGTGGCGTTCCTGAACGGTCACAAGGTGGCGCGCTTCAACCTGGAGGACGGTTACACCAGTGAAACGCCCTCCATCATCAGCAAGAGCGAGCCGTTCGTGTCTCTGTTCCACGTGGTGTTGAATATGGTGGAGCCCTCCACGGAGAAGAACGTGATCGCCTTCGAGATCCACCACCCGCGCGACCAGCCGACGGGCGACATCGTGTTCGACGCGACGGGCGTGTTCGGCGTGAACGAGTGCTCGATCGTGCTGGACTCGTACGCGAGCGTGACGCAGGGCACGGAGAAGTACTTCGACCTGACGCCCGCGACGTACGGCTCGCTGGAGAACAAGGCGGGCGTGGGCATGGAGTGGACGGTGGAGAACATGGAGGGCACGCGCTTCAACGCGTACGCGTGGCAGACGGCGAACAGCGTGACCAAGTGGGGCTTCTCGCTGCTGGCGCGCAAGCTGGAGGACGACGACAACTCCTCGATCCTCGCGCTTCTGAACCAGAGCACGCAGTCGCTGCGTCGCAACACGTGGAACGTGCCAGTGGGCATTGCCGGGTTCAGACACTTCAAGTACGAGACCGACTCGCCCGCGTCTTCCTCCATCTCCTTCAGCGCTCACTTCTTCCTCTACTGCCGTGTGGAGGGCGCCGTGTGTCCCGGCATCGGCGAGTACCCTCCCGTGGCGGAGGGTCAGATTTCGCCCGGCGAGTGCGGGGCTGGGTTCCACGGCTACTCGTACCGCACGTGCAACGGCACGGTGCTGAGCGAGGTCAAAACGGACACGTGCGTGTACAACCCGCCCTCCAACATCACCTACGCCGTCTCCAACTTCGTCTTCGTGCGCAACACGGAGGTGGCGACGGACCGTCCCTCGTACGTCAACATCATCACCGAGTTCTACATCTCCCCCACGACGCCGCTGCCGCAGGGACTGTCCATCGACGCCACCACGGGCGTGATCTCGGGCGTGCCCGTCACTGCCTCGGACGCGCAGACGGTGATCGTGTACGGAACGAATCCGAAGGGCACGGCGCTGGTGGAGATCACGATTGCGGTGCGCAACGGGCAGTGTCTGCCTGATGGCGAGTTCGACCGCACGGACGTGGGGAAAGTCTTCGTGTATGAATGCGCGATGAAGGGCAACTACGTGGGTCAGCGCAAGCGCGCCTGCGTGTTGGGGAAGGTGGACGGCGAGTGGCAGGAGCCGACGGGCTTCTGCTTGCACATTGCGGTGATCGTCGTGATCATCGTGGTTGTGGTCCTTTTAATTGTTTTAGCGGTTGTCCTCATCATCCGAAGCAACCGGAAGAAGGTGGGCGGAAGAAAGAAGGTGGGCGGAAGAAAGAAGGAGGGCACGGTGAAGGAGAAGAAGCCGAAGACGAATGCCGTGAGCATTTAGTGAACTTGATATTTGAGTATTGATTTGTTGCAACCACTTCGTCATTCTTCTTCTCGTTTCGCAAGAGCTTCTTCATACTTCAATAGAAAGACGCCATGAACGAAGTGGAGATGCTGCGACAAGTCAAGTCCTTCTGCTCTCCCCTTTTGACGCATAGGAACTCGTTCCTCTCCATCATCACCGTGTTGGATTCTATGAAGGACGACTTTGCGATCATGCAGAAGGAAATGGACCGGATGCAAGCCATCACCAATTCCTGGAACACGCTCCTGCGCGGAACGAACATGTAGCGAAGTGTGTGTGAACAAATAGACTGTAAACTATCATTGTATCTTGTTGCTTTCAAATACCTCCTTCACGATCTTCCCACGCGAGTCCAGCAGACACCCCTTTCCGCAGCGCACGCCGTTCTTGAAGCTGCCCACGTACACATTTCCGTTGCTGTACTGCATTCGCCCAATGCCCTCCTTCTCTCCATTCACCCACCCTCCCTCGTAATAGTTGTTGGTCCCGTAGTAGTAGATGCCGAAACCGTTTGGGAGATCGTGCTTCCACTCTCCCTTGTACTCAATCAGCCCCTCCGAGTTGAACTGCGTTCCCTGGCCCTCTCTCTTCAGATTGTTCACATCGCCCGTGTAGTAGCACCCCGTGTCGTAGAAGATGGTTCCCGTTCCCAAGGGCACATCATCAATCCACTCGCCCTCGTACACCTTCTTTCCCTCCGCGTTGAATTGCGTCCCCTGTCCACAGCGCTTTTCGTCCTTGTATTCGCCGATGTACGTGCTGGAGTCGCTCCACACGTACTTCCCTTTTCCCTCCTTCTTTCCCCGATGAAACGCCCCTTCGTACAACTGCCCATTCGCCCATACCATTCGCCCATTTCCCTCCATCTCGTTCTCCGCGAAATCTCCCTCGTAGTAGTGTCCTTCGGAAAAGAAGAACTTCCCGTGACCGTTTCGCTGGTCGTTCTTGAAACTCCCGACATACACCAGTTTGGTGTGTTCGTCGTACTCCTTGCCCTCGCCGTCTCTCTTCCCGGAATGAAACTCCCCGATGTACGTCAAGTTTCCCTCCACGTCGTACAACTGACCGTATCCGTTAAACTGGCCATGGAGAAACTCCCCGTCGTAATGAATTCCACCCGTTGGGTAGTACAGCGTGCCTCGTCCGAAGTACTCGCCATTCAGCATGCCGCCCTCGAACACCAGAAAACCCTCCTCGTTGTACTGGGAGCACTCGCCCTCCTCGCTCCCGCGGTTATAGTGCATTCTCCGCAGCAGTACTCCCTTCGCGGAGTACCAACAACAATCGCCGTCAATCTGATCGTCGACGAAACTCCCGTCGATGTAACTGCCATCCACGTGGAAGAGGCGTCCCTTGCCGTTGCGCGCGTTCTCCAGGAAGCAGCCGTCGAACACGACATTTCCCGCCTTGTCGAACTCCTTGCCGATTCCGCTGCGTTTGCCCTTCTTCAGCGCGCCCTCGTAACACTTCCCGCCATTCTTCCAATACGTGGTATAGCAGCCGTCGCTCAACTCTCCCGCCACAAACACGCCCTTCACAGAATCGCCCTTCTCCAGCACCATTTCGCCGTATCCAGAATACAGCCCGTTTTTGAACATGCCTCGATACTCCAAATCTCCCTCCATATTGTACTTCGCGCCCAGACCGTTGTACGCGTCGTCCTTCCAGAACCCGCGGTACACGCAACGACCGAAGTGAAACTCCTCCCCGTATCCGGATTTCTTCCCGTTTTCTGTCTTGACGGAAAACGACTCTTCTTCCTCCTTCTTGGGAAACAGCGCGCCTCCGAAGCGAGTAAACGCCACCTCCAAGTCCCTCTCCGGCACGAGCGTGATAATGGGAACAGAGGGATACACGGAGTGGAGGAGAGAGAGGAGAGAGGCACCGACGACATCATCACCGACAAGGATCGCGTCGATGTCGGAAATCGACCACTTGTGTAGAGAGAGAAGGCTCTGTATACGCGATAGGATGGTTTCGCGGTGGGAAGCGACGCTCGCAGTGATGGCATCTTGATCGATGGCACACCGCTCTCCCTTGCTGTTCTGGATGGTCACGACTTGCTTGTGGGAATAGGGGGAGAGTGCGGACTCGATTGCGGAAAGAGAGCACGTGGGAAAACACTCATTGTGCAACTGCTGGGAGAGAGAAGCGATCGACAAAAAATCGAGTTCCTTGTAGCTCGAGACGAAGGAGGAGTGGGACAGCGACGTGGACGACACGTAGGCAGTGTCCATGCCGACAGAGAAGGACAAAAAACGAGAGTGGACACTCTGCGCAGCGAAGCACAGCAGCGAGCTCTCGTCGATAACAGTTACACCCTTGAAACCGCACTCCATTGCCACACTCTCCACAAGCAGTGAAGAATTCACATAAAACGCTGGGGTACAGCAGATCACAATGTGGGAAATCGTGCACTTGCAGTATTGCTCATACTGCTCCCGAATCTCCGTCAATAGGTAATAGAACGGAAGACGCTCCTCCTTCTTTTCACTGGTCGCTCCGTCGAACGACAGATCCGGAACGAACAAAAACTCCTCCGGAGACGAGAGCACGGCGGAGTTCGGCAGCAGATTGCTGAAGCCAGATACGTCGAAGTTGAAAACGTAATGCATCCCGCTTTCGTCCAACATGCACAGCGATGAGAGCGGAGTCGTCCTCTTGCCTGAACCCTCGCACTGGTTAGAGAATTCGTTTCTCTCTATGACCGTGCTCGTCAACGAGGACTGCTGGAAATGGAGACATAGAACGACCGACATATCCGAACGAAATGATGACCAACCGAAATCAGCGCGAATTGTGGATTTAGTCAAGAAAGTGCCAGTTTCGGTCATTCCGCGTGTTCGAGATTCACTGCGCATTGGATCGTCGTGCCCTTTCAGCCAAATGGAAACACGGAGAAGAGGTGATTTGCGGTCACTGCTCTCTTCCCTGTGCTCATTGCTCGAAGAGGAGAAGAAAGGGAGAAATGGAAACGGGGGCAAGCAGATCGTTGAGGTAGGAGCAAATTGGCGAGAGCTGTTGCGTAGTTGCTGAAATCGTTTCTCTGCGACGGAGGCGATTACGATGAATACATAAAGCGCATTGAGTCATCGTACCCGACAATAACGAGATGTTGCACCCAGTTTTCGAAAGGCAGTGTCATTTATCGCTGCGAGGACTGCAACATTGGAGACCTCAGCTGCATGTGCGCCTATTGCTTCAAGCACGGCAATCACGAGGTAGGAATGCGGTGTGTTCGTGAATTGCAGGGTCACAAGTACAGACGTGAATTGGCAGGGGCATGGGGTTGCTGTGACTGCGGAGACTCCGGATCAATTCGAGAGGAAGGGTGGTGTGAGAAGCATCGAAATGCCAGGCAGATGGAGCATCCGGACACGCTTATGCAGGGAGAGTACGTTATTCCTCTTTCCAATTCCGCATAGGGAACGGGCTCGGTTGGAAACTGTGCTAATCGCGTCCTACACAGTTCTGGTTCTGGTGCTTCCCAATCTCTTCCATCCCACTTGTACTGAAATCGTCTGTCAGTGTATTCTCTCGTGATGCATTAGTGCGAGACATTGCTGGAATTCATCTGCTCATTAACCCAGCTCAACCAGACGGTTCTTCGGATCTGCGGAAACGTTCTTCTGAAGCCGCTCTCTCCAATGCGGAAGGAACAGCTCGTCCAGGCGCTGACGATAATCAATGCATCATCCTTCCACCTCTCCGCGTTGGCGTCTGCTCCCACGCTGTGCGACGTCGTAATGGAGTGCACCGCATTCAGCCTCTCTCTCGTAGCCACGCCTTCCTCGCTTCAGTGTTAGATTCCCCTCACATCGTTGTTTGTGTGTCTGTGTTTCGACCCTCAGTTGAAACTCCTCCTCTGTTCCACCTACCTCAACCACTTTCCCTCCTTCATCATGAACTCCCACCTCGCTCAAACCATAACCACTGAACACGCCACTCTCGACAACGACGCCTCACTCGCTCTCAACGTGGAGGGCGCCTTCTCGTGTTCGTTCCCTCCCTACCATCCCTTCTTCTTCGTGACTTCCCACATGTTCTCTATGAACCACTGTACGTGCGGTCGTGTGGGTTGACGTCGTAGGCAGACAGGCGTCGCAACTCGCCAAACAGTTCGTCACGTCGATTCACTGTCAGTTGTTCTATGCGGGTTCCACGTGCTATGAGTTGCCTGAATTGGGGAGTTTCGTTGTGAATATGATCGGGTGCATCAACTCGATCTTGCTGCTAACGAAGAATAAACTGAGTGAGGAGGAGGGTTCGATTTGTGCGTCATCACTGATTCAAAGAATTCTTTCTCCATTTGTCCTATTCAGACACACTTCTGTTGAACCTGATTCTTCTCACGCTGTCCAATACCCTTCTCTACGAGCCTCTTCACTTCTGTCCCATCCTTCGCGGTCTCGCTCTCCACTCTCTCCACTCTCCGGGTAACGCGTCATACCGCCTCCACCCGGCGTTTGTTCTGTTCCTGGATCTCACCCATGTTTGTTGTGGCTGTGCTGACTGACGCGCTAGCACGTCCTGCCGTTGCGCATCGCCACCGAAGAACAGTCCCACATCAACATGGACGCGATTCGCACCACCGACTACCTGACCACCAACGTGTTCTCGTTCTTCGTCAACTTTCTGCGAGCGTTCGTGAAGGAGGCGCACGCCTCACATGTCATCTCGCTCGTTGCATGCTTTATCGATGCATTTCGCCCCGTGGCGGAGAGGGAGATCTATTGGACGACAGACGACTGCGACTACAAGGAGAACTGGTTCTGTCTCAACAGCTGGAACGACTGTGTGTTGACTGTGATGTGCGTGTTGCGTCCTTCTCTTCCCCGTAGGTCCATCGCCTTCTCTTCCCCCACGGTTCTCGACGTCTTTCGCTCCCTCACCTTCACCCCCATTTTTCGAGTCCTCGCTCTCTACTCCATCCACCTCCTCGCGATCGACGGCTACGTGACCTCGCTTGACCGCAACCGGTTCTCTGCCATCATTCACCACGAGGTCGCCAAGCACGGGTTTGCCTACCCTTACGTCACGCCGCGCGAGCTGTGTGTGTTCGGCGTGCAACTCGGGGTTCTGTTCGTGTCGGCCAACTGGGTGTTCGAGCGTTGTTTCCGACGCTTCTACTCAGGGTTGCGTCTCGACAGCTGCCCTGCGGACGCGCCGACGGGTCTGGAGAGCATGCAACTGTACCTGGTGCAGTTGCTGTGGAACGTGCTGAGCGCGCGGAGCTGTCTGGCGTTCGACGAGGAGGTGCGTGTGGCGTGGTGGTGTGAGGGGTAGAAGTACCTGGAGCAGCGTCTGATCGACGTGATGACGATAAAGGACGGGCAGACGCTCAGTGCCATCACGTCCTCTCTCCACGTTTACAGCGTCAGCACGAAAGCGTTACAGGCTTCCATTCAACACGTTGTCGTGACACTTCTCCTTCACCGTTAGCTGATGCGCGTGGAGCGCGACTCCGTCACCTTCGCCACACAGTACTACCTGAAGGAGGCGTGGGCGGACTGCGCGCAGCCGCTGTCGATGTCCTACACGATGGCGGAGTCGCGAGCGATGTTCGACGTGCGAGTGGCTGTGGGGAGTGAGTTGTAGAACCTGGAGAGCAAGCACCCAAATCAGCCCTATTTCTGTCAAGAGGCTCCTGCACTGCCCGCACAGTACAAGTACCCCACACTCGATGGTGTGTCCAATAGAACTCTTCCCGCCAAGCTGTTGTCGTCGCGATTCCTCCCCTTCCTTCTGATCCACAACCTCCGTGCCATCCAAACGGGAGCACTCAACAACGTGAATCTGCTTCGTTACGTTCTCTTCTTCATTCACGCGTCGCTTCCGTTCGCAGAAACGAAGCCGTTCGCTCCCACACTGTTCTTCGACTTCGAGGAGGGCACGGCTGTGGAGCGTGTGGTGTTGAGGGAGCAGTGGCGAGAAGATGGAAGCGAAGGCACAAACTACCTGCTTCTGCCGTTTAAACTGAGTGACGGGTCGTTCGTTACGATTCAGTCAACGCTCGTGGCTCTCCTTTCGCTTCGCTCCATCCCGAAACACATTCACATTCTCATCTCGTCATTGCTTCCCAGTGTAACGCCTTCTTCGTCTCAACCCTCCTCGCCCGAGATCGTGCCTCCCAAAGGCGTGTTGGAGAAGGTGAATACGTCGCTGGACGCGTTTCTGGAGGACATTTCGGACCCCTCCAGTTCGTCGTCAACGAACGATGCTGGGGCGCGTAAGACGGAGTCCAAACTGGAGAAGAAGGGAGAATTCGCGTGTTCGGTGTGTCATTCCAGCGTTTGGAATGAGAATGACAAATTACTGGGGTATTTTGGTCATTTCTATTACGACAATGATGCCTGTTTGTTGTGGTGGGTGGCGTGAGTGAGTAGATTTGAACGTCGTGCACGGCGCGGTGAACAGAGAGAAGAATTGGGACATGCGGAATGCAAGCGAGAGCGACTGTATTGTGATTTGGGGGCATTGAGTGTAGACCGTACCTATATCAGACGATTAGAGGCCATATGTCGGGAGCGTGACGTGGCGCGGTTTCGTGTGGACGGCACAAATGTGCGACGCGAGAACGCACACCTCGTGTTTGCAGTAGGCGTTTCGTTGTGTGAAATAGAATAGACGTGTGGTCACATGGTCCACTACGGCTGTTACATGTCCCTCCAGACCTCCAACACGAGCGTACGTTGCAGTGGGTGTGGCTGACGGTTGAATAGACTTCGCTGAAGTGTCCGATGTGTCATCGCATTTCCAACTTCTTCCTCCCAATGGTGATCAAACCCACAACCATCACACCACCCACGCCCGAACTCCTCTCCCAGAACCAGCACTACCTGCAAACAATCGCCCTTGAAGCAGGCATGATTTGTGCGTCTCACAAGCAGACATTGTTATACTATTCAGCTCCAACCGTTCTTCTGGATCCCAAAGAGATTGGAGTGACACAAAACAGGCTTGTTTCTGCCATACAGAAATTGGAGCATGTGTTATCGGAGAGTTTCATTGAATTGGTGGAAACAGGGATGAGTATTCATTATTAGTACCAGTTGCGACATATCCTCCCCAATATGATATCCCACATACAACACATCGTGTCCGGAGCGTCGACGAGGAATAGTCCCGATTTGTGGAATGGCATTAGAAGTAGTGGTGATATCGAATCCGTTTGTGCAATACAATGGCAAGAAGGGAAGGTATGAAGTGACGGAGTATTGTGTGGCGACTCTTCACAATCTGCTTCTGACGCTGATTCTTCTTATGAGGAGAGTTGTAGGTGATGTGATGTGATGGGTTGTGATGTGATGTGATGAGTTGTGATGTGATGTGATGTGTTGTGATGTGATGTGATGTGATGTGATGTCATGTCATGTGTTGTGTTGTGATGTGATGTGATGTGATGTGATGTGATGTGATGAGTTGTGATGCGATGCGGTGTGTTGTGATGTGATGTGATGTCATGTCATGTCATGTCATGTGTTGTGTTGTGATGTGATGTGATGTGTTGTGATGTGTTGTGATGTGATGTGATAAGTGTTGTCCGGTCATGATAACTCAAATCATTTGAATCACACTTCTCACCTCTCTTAGGGAGAACGATTCCACGACACTCCCAACTACAACGACATGTGGGAACTCTTCACTTACTCCGTCCCCAAAGACTCGCCCCTCTCTCAATCTCTCATCCACTCCCACCTTTGTTTCTCCTTCCCTCTCTTCTCACTCTCAGACTCGCTCTTCTCTCCATTCTCCACACGATTCCCCACCTCCTTCCTTGTCGCTGCCGGAGACGCTCCTTGGAAACAGCGCATTCGAGACGCGTTCGACAAAAACGGTTGTGTTTCTGTCATTCCATTACCATTTGCTAAGCAGACGCCCTACGAGCATAACACCACTTTGCACCCGTCGTTGTCGGCGGGAAGGACCATGTTTGGGGTAGATGTGAGCCATGTCCTGTTCTGCTTGCTTCAACTGAGACAGGTGACGATGGAGCAGATTTTGCAAAAGGGAAACATCGTGGAGAATGTAGAAGTCGTGGAAGAGAAGAGGAAGGATGTATTTGAGATGTTTGTGGACTGGATGACGTTTTACTGCGTTCAGTTTGACGATGTGGAGATGTCGCTGCTCGATCGGCTGCAATTCACTTTTGAGTTGTGCCTACCGTCATTCTTTGTCCTCGCTCATTTTCAAGCACTGTACGAGATTTATGTTGTCGCCAGCGGCAATGGACTGGGTCGATTTCGTGATTGGGACTCATCGGTAGAGGACAAGGATATTTTCGAATGGAACGACTTCTGTAGCAAGCGTACGTGCATTTCATACCAGTTACAAGTAGATGAGCAACCCGAATTGTGGTGTCTGTGGGAGGACCTGAAGAGTACGGAGAAGCCGTTGTCGTACTGTATTGGGTTCGAATACGTGATTTTGAACTCGCTGAAGGAGAAAGGAGTCGTCTTCTGAGAGGCGGAGTGATTCGTAGATGGTGCCCACAATTGGCTTAATGATGACCGATTTTCTGCAACAGTGTGTCCTCTTAAAGAGGATATTGTATTTCCAAAAGGCAAACAGCGCGTATGTGAGCATTCCGGAATCGGTTTCCGAACTGTGTTCCGAACTTGGATTACCCTTCGTCGATTTACTGAACATCTCTGACGACTTATACATGACCCAAGAACTGCTGACATCCGCCTGTTGGACCGCGATGGAGCTGCGAGGTTATCAACTCCACACAGTCGGAAAAGTCCGTGGTTTCACTACGGATTTGATGAGCGCGCGGATCATGCCGACGCCTCTCATTTCCCTTCCTATTCAATTCCGCGTGCTGAATGACGTGTTCTGCCACTTTCTCGTGATGAAGCTGAATTGAGCCTAATGTGTAGCACGATCAATCAGTACCCAGTTCGAAGTGCTCGCGGTGCATGTCGTGTTGCGTCTGTGGCAAAAGAGAGAGCGAGTTCTTGCTGTGTTTGAATTGTGGTGAATGCGTTGTCCCGTTCTCGTATCTTGAGCTCTAGTACTGTAACCAGAGGGACATTCGAAAGAGCTGCAGGGCGAGAAGGAGGAATCGTTATCACACTTGTCGGTGTTCATTACTCCTCAATGTGAAGACGAGTGCTTTAGTTCTGTACATTAGCGATGATTTTGTTATTCCGTTGAACTCAATGTAGTCATGACGTTCTCGCTTAAGCGTAGTTACTTTGATGAAAACGGATCGTCTTGTTTTCGCGATCTGCCTTCCACGCCACTGCTTTTGGACGAGTCGGTTGCAAGCGCCGTGAGGATGATCAACGACACGAATTCGTGGTGGTATGAAACGCAGTATGGTGCGGGTATAGATTACTCTGTTTGTTGCTCATTTCGTGTCATCTGTCTTTTGACGATGAGTGCAAAAACGGACGTGATACGAATACTCTTTCTGACGTGGTCCGTGGAGATGACTCCTCATTCCATAGAGATATTCACGCATGTGCAGACATAGATCAAATACGGCAGCGACTGGAACGATTTCTCGCAAACAAGGAGTACCGCTTCTCTTCGCCCCTGTCCACGTAGATGCGATTTCATTTTCGTTGGTGGCGACGTGTGTAACGTGGCGCATACAAAATCGCTGCCGGAAGAAGTGGATTCACTCCAGTTTGAGAATGACCCCTTTGAAGAAGCCTTCTTTCATAGTGCTCCTTCTCTACAG
This sequence comes from Blastocystis sp. subtype 2, assembly GCA_027406325.1. Classification (NCBI taxonomy): domain Eukaryota; class Bigyra; order Opalinata; family Blastocystidae; genus Blastocystis; species Blastocystis sp. subtype 2. Next base: position 41,071 of record JANPWJ010000380.1, read on the forward strand.
GTGTAACACATAGTGATTTCATCCTTTGGCGTCCCCGTCTTGTGGATTCCGGGAAATGTTCCGATTCCGTGCTGAATTGACTTGTAGCACGATTCGACGGAGTGCTATCTCCCGGATTTTGAGTTCAATGCGCAAAATGTCTACAACCTGCACAATCACGTCCACGACATCCGTCCCAATCTCTTCGTCGCGGGTCTCGGAGGCAGTCCTCCTGCTTTCATCCACGACCACGAGCAGATTTGGGATGGCTTTCCCCTGTTGAATATGGATTTGAACACGCATTCTCTGGAAGAGGAGATCAAGCGCATTCCATCCGATGCTTCCGTATCTCCGTCGACGAGTGGTGATGGGTAGATCATCCTCTTTACACATGCGCCCCCAGATGTTGCGCCTACAAGTCGTGCCGTTTCAAAGAAGAATCCCACGATTCCTGTGTACGCTGGCAGTCACGCATTGAGCTGTATGCTCGAACGGGTGGCGTGTGATGTACCGGCTCTGCAGTTGGATGATTTTGTAGCACCACGTCCCGCTCTATCTCCATGGCCATTGTCACGTGGCCGTGGGAACGAATATCTTCAATACACAAGAGGGCTCGACGGTTATTCTCAACCCGGGCAGCTTCCGCAACAATCGGCTGTCATTCATCACCCTCACGGAAGAGGATGGCCATTGGAATGTGGGGCTGCAGGAGTTCATAAACCAGTAGTCATCGGTGTTTGTTGCTTCAACGACGTGACTTACAGTGAGTGTTGGTTACGAAGAACCACTGAACGGGGAAGGATAGTCAAAGGATTCCCAGCCACAAAAGGAAGCAGCAGAGCAATGTCTGAAGATAAGAAAGCGATTCAAGGAAGTTTGCGGAGATGGCTGGGTTTGAAGCGTAGAGGTGGATGAGTGTTTGAAGAAGGTGGAGGAAATGCAGAAGAAGAACGAAGATCTGGAAATGATTGCGGACGAAATCACAAAGACTTTGAACGATGTGTACTTCGTGCGTTCATCCACTCAAACCCTAGCTGCCCCGTGGACGACACGATTTTGGAAGCGGCGCCTCTCCAGTACAAGCTGGCGTGCGTCCTTCTCGACATAATCCACGTCGTCGTCGTTGTGCGTGTTTGACGCGTAGAACCGTGCTGACAACGAAAAGGAAGACGAGATGGAGGGAATCAACGAAGACGACCTGCAGGTGGCTTGGGAGAATTTGGAATCGGGTGGGGAAGCGAATTGCTGTGTCATGACTAGCGAGACTGCTGTACGCGAATGCGGACGACGGAAAGGACTACCGCAAGGAGATTGCCGACATCTACATGTCCCTGGGTGACGTGGATATGGAGAAGGGAGACTTCGAGTCTGCCGTCGAGGACCACAAGGAGGCTCTGAAGCTGCGCACTGGGCTCTTCCCCGAGAACAGCCGCAAGATTGCGGACTGCTACTTCTTCCTGGGCATTTCTCAGTACTACCTGGCGCAGAACAACGCGCTGCTGTCCGAGGACGACGAGTCGCTGGTGAAGGTGGCGGAGGAGAACGCAAAGGAGAGCAAGAAGAATCTCGAGAAGTCGCGTTCGATTCTGGGAAACCTCTGCATCGAGAAGGCTGTGGAGATGAAGGTGGTGGAGAATAAGGAGGAGGATTGGGAGAAGCAATTGGAGACGATTAAGCAGAAGACGGATCTTCCCAAGGAGGTGAAGGAGTTGCTGGATCTGGCGGAGGACATGAAGGACAATGTCGTTTTGAGGGAGTTGTACTGATGTTGTAGATCACCTCGGCGAATGACTTCTCGGTGAAGGCGGTGATCGACGAGGAGAAGAAGAACGTGGATGCCCTTCGCGAGTTGATGAAGTCGGAGGATGTGGGCGACGATGAGGATGACGAGGACTTCGAGGAAGAGGAGGAGGAAGAGGAGGATGACGACATCGTGATAGACAATGTGGAGGATCTGAAGGGTGTGAAGAGAGACGGCGAGTCCATGAAGAACAACCCGAAGCGGGCGAAGTAACTCATGTTATTCTGTTTGTGGCAGTCATTCTTTCGTTTCCACTTCCGTCGTTTTTGTGAAATCTTCCTTTGCCGATTTCCTCTTTTGTGTTTCGTCTGGTGGGCACGCATTTGACGCACTGTAGGCGCATCATCGTCATTGTGAGAACCAAGGATTGCTCAAGGAAATGAATCAAGAAGTGACAGAAGAAGTCGAGGAGGGTGTATCGGAGAGGGAGCTGAGAGAGAGCTTCAGAAGTGGGAATGCGTGTTGCATTTAAATTGTAGAGTTATTGATGAATGACACGCCATGTGTCGAGCTGGAGGAAAAGGACAAAAGTTCCGTTACATTAAGTGATGTGGAGTTCACTGAGCCGCGTCACTCGCAAGTATCGAGTATTATGAAACGACGTAAACGGAAGCGCAGTATTCAGCTGGATGTATCGCTTCCTTCGCTGTTTACCCGTAGACACGCGATTGTGATCTGCTTGTTTTGACTCGATCCCCTAGCAGCCCGTTTCTGAACTACACTGCGTCTCCTATGAAGTGATCCAAATCCAGTTCCTTGACGCATAGTTCCCGTTTCTTGAATCGATGCAGCAGTATGGATTCCTCGATGCTGTCGGAGTCTCTGCACGATTTTGATGCTCATGACGAGTCCTTCTTTCATGTGTCTCCTCCTGTTTCAATAGGGGGTATTTCAGATGCGAACAGTATTATTTCGAGCAGTGGTTGTTTGGGCAGAGCGTTACCCAGAGAAACGGGACAGTCGAGAGAATCTGAGTGTGTGTGTCCGGACTATCCGGACGGCAATGTCAAAGAGTCTTCACCCTCCCTACTATAGCGTTGCGTTATGACCTTTTGAGAGCGTGCCTTTTGCGTTTTTGCTGAATTGTCGTGAGGTTGCGATGAGCGCTTCCGTATGTGTACCTTTGTTGCTTTGTTGCACCCACTACAACTCGTGCGCTCCGTACAGAAGAGGAAGTGGGCGTTTCATTGTCAACGCGCACTACTCTTTCATTTCAGTCGTTATGAGTGAGGAAATTCAGAAACGTAGGATGGCTATGAGTCGGCGGAGTGATGCACAGGAGGAAAGGCGAGTTATTTGTCAAACTTCAACCTCATGATGTACAAGGTGTGGTTGGAGAAGATTCGTCGACCCATATCCTTTTTATTGGAAATGGTGGCGAAGTATGCGTCTTCTGACACGTAGCTTCTCCCCATCGCATTGTCTGGCATTATTCTGTGGATTTACTCCCTGCTGACTCTCGATTACGTTCCCGCAAAGGCGTAGCGTTCTCGTCCCTCCTGTGACGAATAGGTACTACAGCAATCAGTACAGAGCCATGGAGATTGGAAACATGCCACAGACGCTGCGCGAGAGCAACAAGATCATCGCGATCATTCCCGAGAATAATGAGACGCGCGCCTTCCGAGACTGGTGGTGCGAGCAGAACCCTGGCTTCCCGGCGGAGGAGCTATGGCCCGAGAAGATGCCGGCGATGAGTTATCTGAACGTGCCTCCGCTTTGCAAGTACATTCGCTTCATGAACAGCAGCGAGGAGCTGGACGACTACCTGAGTTCTCCGAACATTGGCTACAACCCCTCCATTCCGGATGTGTACATGGCGATCATCTTCGACAAATATCCTTGAATCCGTTCGTTACATTGTGTCCTTAACTGCCACGATCTCTGCAGACCGAAAGAACTGGACGTACACGCTCCGACCCAATCAGCTCGATGTGCCCACAATGTACTCCGAGGGCTTGTAACACTCTCCTATGACGCTCACCCACAGCATGATGAACGAATATCTCCGCCGAATGAGCTCCACTGGTCTCAAGGCGTACATTCGTTCGGACATCCTTCTATACGATACGTGGGACTCCATGGTGTCGGACGAGGTGGCGAAGGTGACCGTGCACTCGCGGTATTTGCCGGGATTTCTGTCATTCCAGAAATCGGTGGACCGTTACCTGATCAACCAAAAGCAGAACGTGACGCTGAGCGCGAAGGACGTGAAGAACCGAGTGTATTCCAGCTATTCGCTGAAGTCGAACGTGGTGGTGGCGGTGGTGAGTGACGGATAGTATAGTAGCGAGTTTAAGAACCTGCTGGACATGCTGACGGATGAGGAGATGGAGGAGATGAAGCCGTACGGCGAGGCGTTTATCAGTGAGCAGCTCTTTGTGCCGCAGCGGATGACGAACGTGCCCTTCCCGACGGAGGCTTATGTGGGTGGTGTGATGTGTTGTGATGTGATGTATTGTGTTGTGTTGTGTTGTCATGTGTTGTCATGTCATGTGATGTGTTGTCATGTGAGTTGAGTGTTGTCATGTGTTGTCATGTGTTGTGATGTATTGTATTGTGATGTGATGAGTTGTCATGTCATGTCATGTGAGTTGAGTGTTGTCATGTCATGTCATGTCATGTGAGTTGAGTGTTGTCATGTCATGTGTTGAGTGACACTCCTAACCATCACCAGCGTGAGAGCGACTTCTTCGATCTGATCGGCATGCTGTATCCCATCTTCTTCCTCATCACCTACCTCTACCCCTCCTTCTGGATCATCCGCAACATCGTGACGGAGAAGGAGCGAGGCATTCGAGAAACACTCAAAACCATGGTCGGTCCACACACCACACATCACGCAATAGGGTCTGAAGGACATTGCTCTGGTGTCGTCGTGGTTGGTCATTTACATGTTGGAATTCCTGGTGATCAGCGTTGGCTGTACGCTGATGCTACGACCCGTGTTCGAGTACAGCAATGCGTTCTTGTTCCTGCTCTTCTTCTTGTGCTTCTCTTTCGCGATGATGATGTTGTGCTACCTCGTGACGTCGTTCTTCTCGAGAGCCAAAACCGCGGGACTGCTGGGTATTCTGATCATCTTCCTTACCTACGTTCCCGTGATTCTCCGTAAGTGGATGTTGTCATATGATCGTGTGTCATTCGTTCTATGTCATTATCATCATATTGGGTTATGTCACTCACATCATCACGTCATCACATCAACTCACATCTCCCAGTGCAAAGCAACTACACGCGTAGCCTCATGCTCGGGCTCTCCTTCGACTCCACCATCGCCTTCTCTATCGGCATCAGTCGAATCGCCTCTCTCGAAGCCGAGACCACAGGTCTCACCTACGGCTCGCTGTTCCTCAGCATCAAGGGCTACAGCGTCTTCGAGAGCATGCTGTTCATGGTGCTCGACGGTATATTTTACTACCTCCTTGGTCGTTATTTCGACCAGGTCATCCCGAAGGAGTACGGCTTGTCGCAGCCGTGGTACTTCTTGTTCACGAAGCAGTACTGGAAGGGCGAGATGATCCAGAAGAAGAAGAAGGTGGAGATCCACAAGGACGAAGACAAGTGAGTTTGGCGGGAAATGTTCACGAATAGACACGTCGGCGATAAGTACATCGAAGAGGTCCCCACGGAGCTGAAGGAGCTGGGCGATCAGCACCGCTGTGTGGAGATCCAGCACCTGGTGAAGGTCTTCAACACGCCCGTGGGCCCAAAGATTGCGGTGGACGACCTGAACGTAACCATGTACGAGGGACAGATCTTCTGCTTATTGGGACATAATGGTAGGGTTAGGGGACATAGGGTGCGTGATGTACTCATTGTTGTGTAGGTGCGGGCAAAACCACTGCCATTTCGATGTTGTCGGGCATGTTGCCTGTGACGGAGGGCACGGCGAAGGTGTTTGGACTGGACATTTGCGAGGAGATGCCTCAAATCCGCAACATGATGGCGGTGTGTCCCCAATTCGACATATTATGGGACAATTTGACGGGTATGTCCCTATTGCTGGCATCACCGTCTAGTGAAGGAGCATCTGTACATTGCAGCAAAACTCCAGAACGTTCCCGAAGCGCTGATTCCCGCGAGAATCAAGAGCCTCGTGTACGACGTGGGTCTGACGGAGAAGCTGAACAAGTGCAGCAAGACCCTGTCGGGCGGGCAGGTAGTCGTGGGTTCGGTGAGTGTTGTGTAGAAGCGCAAGCTGTCGGTGGCGATGGCGCTGATCGGTGACAGCAAGGTGGTGTTCTTGGACGAGCCGACGTCGGGTATGGATCCGTACTCGCGTCGCATGATCTGGAACCTGCTGCGTAATTACCGCGAGAATCGTGTGATCATTCTGACCACGCACTTCATGGACGAGGCGGACCTGCTGGGCGATCGAATTGGTATTATGAGTGGTGAGTGGTGATGATGTGGTGTGAGGAGCAGATGGACAGATGTTCACGTGCGGCACGAGTCACTACCTCAAGCACAAATTCGGTGTTGGATACAACCTGACCATCGTGAAGAAGGAGAACTGTGATGTGAACCAGCTGGACGAGACAGTGATGCATCATGTAAGTGTTGTCGTCACACCACACACCACTCACCCTTCACCAGATCCCCGAAGCCACCATTCTCACCAACGTGGGCGCCGAACTCACATACCAGCTTCCATTCAACACGTCGAACCGCTTCGTGAGTCTGTTCTCCGACTTCGACGACAACAAGGAGGCGTTGGGCATCGCCACGTACGGCGTGTCGGTTACCACCATGGAGGAAGTGTTCCTGAACTCGGCGAAGGTGGTGGACAAGGAGTTCGCGCGCACCATTTCGTCACGGCGGAATCTCAACGGACAAGGCGTGTCGGTGGCGGAGGGCGCGAGACACCTGGCGGTGGACGAGAAGGAGGAAGAAGAGCGAGTCAACCGCAAAGACTTCACACGCACCACCAGCGACATCAACGAGAACTTGTTCTGGCGCCACTTCAACGCGAACTTCCAGAAGCGTCTGCGGTACGCGCTGCGCGACAAGAAGATGTTCATAATGGAGTTGTGCATTCCGGTGTTCTTTACCGCGTGGGTATTCACGGCCGTGAAGATCATGTTCACTGTGACCAACGTGCCGTCGTATCCGATGGACACGCACTACTACAACCCGAAGGTGGCGGGAGAGATGGCGGGAAAGACGCGCGTGGTGTGGGACCGCTTCAAATGCAGCGCGAACATGACGAGAAGTGTGATTGACAACATCCCGACGGATCGCATGGTGCCGCAAGAGGCCAACCTGACGGGGCTGAAGACGAACGAGGTGTGCACGACGCTGAGCAAGTTCTTGTGGTGTAATGACCCGGTAGGTTGAGTTGTGATGTGATGTGATGTGGTGTGATGTGATGTGTTGTGTTGTGTTGTGTTGTGTTGTGTTGTCATGTGATGCCATGTGATGGAATCACAACTAACTCCACTCAGTACAATCCCCCGTCAGACCTCCAACGAGAGATCATCGCGATGTCACGTTACGTCCTCGACGACAAGAACAACCACGAGGACAAGCTCTTCAACGCGGCGTTCTGTTACTCTCTCAACACCAACACTCACTACTACAACTTCTACTCTCTCCTCAACACAACCTCACCCCACGCCTCGCCCATCACACAGAACACGTTCGACGTCGCTCTTCTTCGCTCCATTCGCGACAACAAGGACTACGACATTCGCGTGAACAACCACCCACTGCGTAAGTGAGTTCGCATCCACTCACCCCAAGCTCTCAACCAAGCCACGAAGGATGTGACCTCGCAGGCCATTTCGCTCGGTATCTCGCAAGATATCGTGGTCGCGCTGGCGTTCGTGCCCGCGTACATCGTGCTGTTCCTGGTGAAGGAGCGTGAGGTGGGAATGAAGCACCAGCAGATCATCAGCGGTATTTCCATTCCCGCGTACTGGCTATCGGAGTTCCTGTGGGACACGCTGGTGTATTGTGTGGTGGTGGCGCTGGAGTTGTTGTTGATGTGGTTGTACAAGATGGACGACTATCTACAGGACGGGAAGGCGCCTGCGATGTTGTTGTTGTTGTTCTTGTACGGCACGGCCAGTACGGGTTTTGTGGCGTGCATTCAGTACCTGTTTAAGTCGCACACGATCGGTCTGATTATTGTGAGTGTTGGTGTGTGGGGTGAGGAGTAGACGTTGTTTATCAACATTCTGTGTGTGATCATGGAGTTGGCGTCGTTTATTATGAGTGCGATTAAGGACACCTGCTATACTGCGAGAATCCTCAAGTAAGAATCGTGTCATGTGACATCGTGTTGTGCGAGTGTGTCATGATCACATCACATCATCATCACATCATCACTTCACATCACTTCACAACACACCACTCACCCCCTCCAGTTACACCATCTTCTATCTCTTCCCCGGCTTCTCGCTCGGCATCGGCATGATGCGTCTCTCCATGCTCTCTGCTATGTACCTTCTCGACCAGGTCTGCGACTACTACTACAACGGCAGCATCAACATCTCCCAGTCCACCCCAGACCCCTTCGCTCTCAACGGCGGCATCGGCTACTCGCTGATCTACCTCGGCGCAGAGACCTTCGTGTATCTCGGCCTTGCCATCGTGTTGGATTACATCACCAACGACATCAAGGTCAAGAAGTGGTTCTCGCGCCACGACGTGGGCGTGCAGCGCTCCATCGACGTGGACGACGACGTGAAGAAGGAGGAGGAGCGTGTGATGAACTCTGCGAAGGACTGCGGCGACGTGATCCAGCTGCGCCAGCTGCGCAAGGTGTATAACGGCGAGAAGGTGGCGGTGGATCGCATCACGTTCGGTCTTCAGCGTGGACAGTGCTTCGGTCTGCTGGGAATCAACGGCGCTGGCAAGACCACGACGTTCAGTATGATCAGTGGCGAGATCGCACCCACCAAGGGCACGGCGCTGCTGTGTGGCATGGACATGTTGGAGGAGCCAGTGAAGGTGCGTCGGCTGCTGGGCATGTGTCCGCAGAGCCACGCGCTGCTGGATCTGCTGACGGTGCGCGAGCACTTGGAGCTGTTCGGACGCATCAAGGGCGTGCCGAAGGAGGACTTGGAGGAGGTGATCGCATATCGCATGCAGGACATGGGCATCGTGCAGTACGCGGACAAGAAGGCGAACTCGCTGTCGGGCGGCAATCGGAGAAAACTCTCTGTGGCGCAGGCACTGATCGGCAACCCACCTCTGGTGCTGATGGACGAACCCAGCACGGGTATGGACCCTGTGTCGCGCCGCGCGTTGTGGGACATCATCAGTACGGTGTCGGCACGGAGAAAGGAGTGCACGATCATCATCACCACACACTCGATGGAGGAGGCAGAAGCGTTGTGCACGAAGGTGGGCATCATGGTGGGAGGTCGTCTGCGCTGCTTCGGCACCATTCAGGACCTCAAGTCGAAGTTCGGACACGGGTACACGCTGAACAGCAAGTTCGAGGAGGCAACGGACGAGGAGGTGGAGCGCGTGAAGGCAGACCTGCCGATTTCCAAGGAGTTCATCACGCGCGAAGAAGTGGCGGAAATCCTGGCTGCTTTGGACACTCCCGATTTGGTAGGACAGAGGAAGACGAGTGAGGTGTAGGTGGAGGAGGTGAGTCTGAGCGGGAGCGGCTGGGTGATTGACTCCGAACTCACCAAGAAGGGCTGTGTGGCATGTATGCCAGAAATAGGGGGGATTATGTGTAGTGGACGTGTTGGTGGATTGGTGGATCACGGAGGTGCGTTTCATCGACTTCATGGACTTCTTGGAGCAGCGGTTCCACGCTGTGGAGTTGTTGGAGCGCCATGGCAATCTGGTGACGTTGCGCGTGAATACGAAGGGAATGAAGCTGAGCGAGGTGTTCTCGTTCATGGAGGATGTGAAGATTCGCTGCTCGATCGAGGAGTACAGCATTGCCCAGATGACGCTGGAACAGATCTTCAACTTCTTTGCGTCGCAGCAGGAAGAGGAGACGAGAGAGATCCAGGGCGTGGTGAAGGCGAAGAAGTAACGCTGTTTGTTGCGCCAAACAAGAACTAAACCAATTCTTACATAGCGAAACCAAGTTCGTTGAACTCCTTCTGCTGCTTGGTACTAATCTCAATCATCGCCTGCTGGAAGGAAGGATCGTTCTGATACACCATCATGGCAATCTGCAGAATCTACGAGTGACCCCCCAAATTCGCACCCACAGCCTTGTCAATGTTGTGCTTCTCCAGAATGGCCGTTCTCTTCACGTCCAGCTTGGTCATGTACTCCTCCATGATGCTCTTCTGCACCTCCTCGTTCGACTCAATCTCCTTCTTGAACGCCTCGGCGTCCGTAATACCCATCTCCTCCTTCTTCGCCTTGATCACATCGGCGAGCACGGAGCCAGCCTCGCTCATGACCTCACGCATCACTTCCAGAGTGAAAGAGAGAGTGACAAACTCGGGAAGCTAACACTCACAAACACGCATCAGCATTACATCTGGGGGTTCGGGAGTCTGACCCTGCATCACCGCGAACATGGTGCGGAGACGGTACGTGGCGCGCTTGAACTCACGGTCGTTCTGCAGCATTTCGGAGGCAGCGTTGACATCCTCCTTCTTCACGTTGTTCAGCTCGTAGATACGGTCCTCGACGCCCGTCAGCATGAGCTCGAACTTGCTTTGAATCTCCTGGTTCACCATTTCAGGAGTGTACGAAGGATTCTGCTGGAGCTGCTCTTCATACTTTCCGAGCTGGAGCTATCCGTGACATCCTTTCTTCATACACTACCATGACCATTTCAATGCTCTCAGAGATTTCACTGAAGATCTTGATCATCGTCTTCTTGGGAACGGCTACTCGTTACGGCATTCGACAACGACTACGGAGATTGGGGATCTCCTCCTCCTTCTTCTCAGCGGCGGCGGTCGTCTAAAGTGAGATGAAGAACGGCACGCCCTACGGGCTTTTCTTCCTCCTCCTCGTCATCCACGTCGATGAACTTCTTCCAAATGTACCAAAGAGCGGCACCAGCGGCGACGACTCCACTAGCAGCAATGATAATCTTTCCGGCCTTGCTATCCATCTACTCCTCATCAGGACAGGACAAATCTACTATCGTTTCGTATGAAGATAGTTTATTGTTCTGCCACACAAATGAGAAGGAGATGGATAGTGATTCCGCTGTTCATTTTCATACCCCCACTGAACAGTTCCCATCCCTTGTTTCTCCTTTGTTTGTCGAAAGAGGGGCCGTTGTCGTGTTTCGTTTCTCCGATTCGTGTGAGGATTGTTGCTCGATACGATACCCACGGTTTGTTTGGATGCGAAAAGAGGAGGAAAAACGGGCTGATTTTTGGAGGAAGTCGAAATCATCAAAGACATACCGCTTTCATTGAAATGGGTCGTGTTATTAGAGGTAGGGAATTGTCCGTGTGATCTGGGAGAAGAG
>JANPWJ010000382.1:0-66348 GCA_027406325.1 Blastocystis sp. subtype 2
AGTGCGTGGAGAAGGTCCCCATGCTCAAGGAGTACCTTCACGAGAAGTTCACTCTTCGCAAGGGTGACCGTCCTCATGATATGAAGTTCTAAGTACCATGAATAGCTTTGTATTGTGGAGATTTGCCGTGTTTGTTGGCTCATGTGAAGTGAAGTGCTGTGATTTGTTGGTTCATGCGAGCTAATGTCGTGATTTGTTGAGTTATGCGATCCCCCACATCCCAAGCATTTGAGTCTCCTTCCGTTCAGCAAGAATAACACTCTTCCGTCAGCGGTAGTGAGCAATCCGCACGCATACTGTGAACCGATGACCGAATCTGCGAAAGAGAAAGTGTTTGCCTTCGGAGAGAGCGATTTCTTGGTGGAGGAGTTCAATCCGGAGCAGTTTTTGGCGAAATACGCCGTGTCGTGCGACCTGGACGATCTGAAAAACGACCTGGCGGAGTTCGTGAGTCGTTGCGAAAACGCGATCATGAACATTATGAATACGGATTACGAGTCGTTCGTCTCTCTCGCAATGCGACTGAAAGGATTAAAGGAAAAGCTGCATGCGATTCGGAGTCCGCTTGAAGATAGCGAGGAACAGCTGCGGAATCACAAGGAAACGCTTCTCCAAGAGTGCGAGAGTCTCGTGGAACTCCTGAGGAAGCACCAGGAGCTGGAGGAGAAGAAGCGTCACCTGTCTCGCTTCCTTTCCATCAACTCCATCCTGTCGCAGTCCGAGTCTCTGCTGCAGGAGGCAATCCATCCGTTTCGGACTGATCTGTAGTTGAACACGAAGCAGGCGGCCCAGTATGACATTATGGACCTGCTGCAGATGGAGCGCATTTGCCGCAACATTTCCAAGGTGGAATCGCTCCTCTCCTCCTACACCATTCGTATTCCTTGCTCGCTTCGTGTCATCTAGACGATTTCTCGTTTTTAATCATGTGCAAAGACAGAAACGACATTGTGCGAAACGCTGTCGTCTCCGCCCTGCGCGCCATCTTCGATCGCACCGCCCAAGGCAATTCCTTCAACAAGTGCTTCCCCTCTCCTCTGTTCATCGCTAGACGCCTGCACATCGTGCTGAAGTGCTACATGGTGCTCAACATGGTCAGCGACATCGAGACGTACTACCGCGAGAACTTCATCGCGCCGTTCCTCGATTCCATGATCACGCGCGTCGGCGCTCTCTCTCCCAATGAGGCGTAGGAGAAGGTGGACGGAGCCGCGCGCAACAGCTGCAGCGGTCTGGGCGTGTTGCTGGAAACGCTTCTCAACTACCTCACGAACAACTGCTCCGGTATTCTGGCGAGCGCCAAGGACATCACGATCCTCGACGACGCGCAGCAGCCGCACGCCGTGTACGACTTCCTCATGAACGCGATCTGGATCCCCATCGTGGACTACGTGTTCCGCAGAATCCCATACATGTTCGTAGGTGTGGCTGGAGGACGTGAGGAATAGACGTGCGGGTCGCACAGCGTGTTTCAGCGGAACTACTCCCTGTGCGACGCCTTCGTGAAGCAGGTGGCGCTGCTGGCGACCAATCAACGCGTCTTCTGGGAGTCGCCGAAGACGGTGGCGTTCTACGCTACCTGGGAGATATCCTTGAGCGAGGAGAACGTGTTGCTTAACCGCAGCTGGGCGTGTACGCGAACTCGCTGTCGCTGGACATGATGACGTCGCAGTACTCGGTGCTGCTCAAACAGACCGCGCAGGAGAAGGAGACGACGAGTGGGAGTGGTGGCGATGCTTCAGTGTAGGCAGCATCCAGCAGAAGGCCAAGCAGGGCGTGGCGTTCCATCTCCAGAGCACCTCCGTCACCTACTCGCTGCTGTGTCAGTGCTTCACGCCGGACGTGTTCATCGACCGCTGCTGCAAGGACCTCCTCCAACTCGCTCTCGCGCTTCTCTCACGCTACTTCGTGTATGTGCGCGACACCCTCCAAGTCCTCTCTTTTCCCTCCCTTCACCCACAGAGCACCAACCTTCCCACCAAGGAGTCCATCACCTCCTCCTCGCTCTCGCCTCAACCCACCTCGCCCGCGTCGCCCACGCCACTCGCCGAGGCCACCACCACACTCATCGTCGACCTTCTCTACGTGCCTCTCTTCTCCTCTCCTTACCGCTAGGACGTGCTGCTTCTGCGCAACAGCATCAACGACCGTTTCATTCCACAAATCACCGCTCTTTTGAACAACGATCGTCAGGTGTCGCTGATTCAGAAGGCTGTGGAGTGCGTGATGAAGAGTGACGGAGAGAGCGTCGTGAGCCAGCTGTATGAGAGTTTGCTCGTCATCAACCTCTACAACGCCTCGTCGTCCATCAGCAATGCGCGTTCAGTGACCAGCAGTTATCGTATGACGAACAAGCCGAGTGAGATAGAGGACGTGGGTTGACCTGTAGCGCCGAGCACGCCTTCCTTTTACGTATCGCGCATCCTGTACTTCTTTGAGGGGTTCGACAAGAAGTACAAGGAATCGCTGATGAGCGATGCGGATCGCTATGCTGCCTGGAAGCAGAACGCACGGGTTGTCGGCATGTATCATGTGTAGTTCATCTCGGAGGTGTGCGTGCTCTTTTACAACAACATTGAGGACATCCTGAAGACAGTTCGCTTTTGGCAGACCGTTGAGACGTAGATCTCTCGCATGGAGGAGGTCCTGTCAAAGCACCGCATCCGCAACTCGTTGACGGAGAGCGGAGAGGGAGTGAAGGAGACGGACGAAGAGAAGATGAAGCATCAGCTGTTGCTGGATGTGACGGCATTGAAGAGCCATATTACGGAGTTGGGACTACAGGTGCCCTCGTCGTACAACGACGTTTTAACTCTTGTGTCGAATGCGTATTCTCAGAAATAGACGTGTTTGTTGCCAATCATTTCTATTCTTTTCTGCAGATTCATTTCTTTTGCAGGTTCGTTGCATGGAAATACAAGAAACGGGAGAAAAGTCTACATATGATTCGACTGATGTTTGTTTGAATTCGGTTAGTGACGAGTAGGAGCGAGATATGCAGCCGCCTTCCTTTGAGTACAACCAACAAATGAACGATGTAGGGGATGGAAATGGAAGTGTCACGCGCAAAGACGGCGAATGACACTGCGCATACTCAAAGTGAGACGCTGAATGCTCCCACTAGAGGACTGAACGACAATACGCAGCAGGAGATTCGAGTACGCATCGTCGTTACTGTTTTAGGGATAGGATAGCGATATTCTCGATCCGCTTCATTTCGTTCAACCCAACGCGAACTCGTCATCCATGCAAGGGGGACAGGGATTCGTTTCCTCCCAAGGGACGAACAATTCGAGTCTTTTTGTGAGCGAATCGTGTTTTCGTTATGTATAGATGTCCTCCTATCAACAGTCCGTGCCGCAGCAGAATCAGCACATGCCCTTCTTCTTTGGCCAAAACGCAAACCAGCAGTATATGCCGACGATGATCCTTCCCCCCTCGCATCCGGCCGCGTCCAATTCGGCACTTCCTATGCCCGACATGGATACGCTCGCCTCTTCCGGTCATGCTCGCGGAGACGGCCACTCGCTCAACATGAATCAGATCGACATGATGGACGACGGCGTGATGGCCATCCACCAGGATGTGCCATCGAACTCGGGGATTCTCGGAAGCATGCCCGAAGAGAACATCAGCCACCGCAGGACGTACGACTACACGAGCGAGCTGCGCAACAACTACAGTACGGTCACCCAGAACGGGGAGAGCGTGACGTACGTGCGCTTCCGCCACAACAGCTGCAGCGTGTGGACGTACAGCCTGATGGACAAGCAGGACGTGAAGATCCGCATCGCGCTGCAGGAGAACCAGCTCTTCTTCAACCTGGAGGACATCCTGACGGGCGTGTGCGGACTGGAGCTGCCCACGCAGAAGATCCTCGCGGCGACGCGCAATCTCGCCTTCGTAGGTGTGGTGGTGTGTGGTGAGTGGAAGTGGTCCGAGAAGGTGTACGCCGAGCAGTACGACGATCTCGCCTTCGGGAAGGAGGAGGTGTTCGTGACGTATGAAGGGCTTCAGCGGCTCTCCACGTCACGTATGAACAGCGGCAATGTCAGAACAAATGACAGAGGTGATTCATAGAAGATCAGAAAACAGTACCAGGAGCCGCTTCACCTGTTCGTGCAGAAGCTCACCAAGCTGATGGCGACGTCCTTCGGACGCGACTGTCTCTGCGCCTCCACCTTCAACACCAACGAACTTCCTCGTCTCGACTCCTCCTCTCTCACCGACTCCATTCTGAAGGTGGTGTTGTGGCGTGGCGATGAGTCGTAGGCGTGGAAGTACTACCGAATGCTGCTCGACCGCCTCGAAGCCATGTACGCCAAAGAGAGGAGCACAAATATCCTTGATTTCTGGAACAGAGCTTTCTTGACTCGCGCACACCCTCTGCTGAGCGGCGACGACGCCATCAACTCCATGTTCCCCAACACCATGGACCAGCCCTCCGACACGCTTCTCCCAAACGAGGGGATGGCGCATGCCTCAAATCCGGCGGCGTCTCCGCAGTCTAACAAGAAGCCGCTGCCGACGGCGAACGAGTCGTTCCAGCAGCAGGAGAGCCGCCTGTCCGAGGAAGGTCAGACGCACGGCGCGCAGCCGCCGGGCTCTCTGCTGAGCGGTCATGCGATGGACACGGAGATGGACGCGCGCGAGACGGACGGCGGTCAGTTGGGTTTGATGATGCCGAACCAGCAGAACCCCATGATCGACTTCCAGCTCAACTCCACGCTGCAGCGCGGTCCGCGCGAGGGGAACCCCCCACATTTCGACCCCTCGGTGTATGACTCGATCATCAACGAGGAGGGCGAGAACGAGTCGTTCATCGACGACAACGCGAATCTGATCTCGGTGATGGTTCACGGCGACGACCGCCACGAGGCGCACGAGCCCATGGAGACCCTGCGCAACGAGGAGGACAACCGCATGGAGGACTCTCGGTTCCTGGTGCGGGACGGCGTGTGGTGTGACGTGTAGTCATCTGACCTAATCGCGAACGCGCAGTCCTCGCTGAAGAAGGGGAAGCGCTGTCCCGTGTGCTTCCACCGCTGCGGCAACAGCTCGAAGGTGTGTTCGGTGTGCCACTCGCCGTTCAAGCCGGTGGAGGCGGACGCGAAGCGGTATCGCTGCGACTACAACGGGTGCAACATGCTGTTCCGGTACGAGAGCCAACTCATCGCGCATATGAAGACACATGATCACATCAAGGTAGGTGCGATCCTCGTCTCACACGATAGTCGTTCCTGTGTCCCGTCTGCCAGAAGGCGTTCTCCACGTCGAGCGCGCTGCACTGCCACACGCGCATCCACACCAACGACCGTCCCTATGTCTGCGACGTGGAGAACTGCCACAAGGCGTTCCGCACCGCGACGCAGCTGAAGCAGCACAAACTCCTACACACGGTGGGTCAGCGGAGGCGTTGTGAGGCGTAGGGCGAGATGCCGTACAAGTGCACCTTCCCCGGCTGTACGGCGTCGTTCCGCACCAAGCGCATGCTGGAGCCGCACCTCCGCAGTCACACGCACGAGTGGGCGTGGCGTGGCGCTGTTAGCTGTAGACCCAGTCCGCACAAGTGCCTCGTGCCCGGGTGCGGCAAGGTATTCACCTACCGGTCGGGACTGCTGGCGCACATCCGGTCGATCCATGACCGCAAGCTGCCGATCCGCTGTCCGGAGAAGAACTGTCGTCTCTCCTTCATGACGAATTCACAATTGCAAGAGCACTACGAGCGGGCGCATCGGAACTCGCAGCAGAGTGCGCAGTCGCAGCTGTTCGACTCGGCGCGGCTTCCTCCTTCGATCCAGTCCATGCAGCTGCCCGTTTTGTCGATAGACAACATGAATCGCTCGATGATGTCTCCGGTGCAGCAGCAGCAACTCATCCTTCCGTCCATCGCGACGCGGAACAATACTCTTAGCGATATTCCGATCATGTCCGAAATGAATTCCGGGCAGTCAAAGTAGTTTTCGCGTTTGTTTAAGCAAGTTCGTTTGTTGTGGTGTTGAAGTACTCATTCGCTGTGTTGTTGAAGTACTCATTCGCTGTGTTGTTGAAGCACAATCGCTTGTTACGTTGTTAGAGCAAGTTCATTCTCTGTGTTATCGGAAAGCACTCCTTCGCTGCTTCGCGATACGTTCTTGTCAATGAACGATGTGGGCGTTTAAGTGGAGTAGTGTCAGACTGGAAACAAGATAGCGACTGTAGCTCAGTGGTAGAGCATTCGATTGCAGATTGAGAGGTCGACGGTTCAATCCCGCCCGGTCGCTTTTTTGCTCCCTTTTTCTCTGCCCTCGTCTCCAAGTGGTGTTGCTGCGATGTCACAGGAACAAGAAATGGGAACCAGAGTGGAGTCGTTGCAGATTTGTTTTACCCTTATGGTAAATGGGGAATTGTGCCGCAGTGAATAGCAGGAAGAAACGAAGGGCGATCGTTTCTGTCCGTTTGGGCGATGGCGGCGTGATGTGTAGTATGGAGCCAGAAGCATGGATTTGAGCCGTCACATCGACTACACCGAGTACATATACCACATGACGACGGATGCGGGTGATCGATTCATCACCAGGGACGAGGAAGAGGAGGAGTCCCCCATTATTGAAGTGTTTCCATCCTTCTTAACGGGCTTGAGTCGTCTCGAAGAGCTGAACATGTCCTTCCAGTTTCTGAAGGAGATACCCGATGATGTGGCGAGTCTCACCAATCTTCGCATTTTCCGCTGCTCCGAGAACAAGTGCACTCCCTCCTAGAGCGTGACCCGTAGAATCGTGTCAGTTACGCGGAAGATCGCTCGGTTAAAGAAACTGGAGATTCTCGACCTCCATAATAACTGTCTGACGTACATATTGTTGCGGCAATTCAGTGTAGGTGTCTTCCGGATGAGCTGTACTCACTGCCCTGTCTCCTTTCGTTGGACATAAGTGGAAATAGCCTTTCTCACATTTCGAACTTGGTTCGTAACCTGCTGACGCTGCAGTGCCTGAACATTGCTGACAATCGCATCGAGCGCTTCCCGTACGCTATCGGATGCATTCCCTGTCTTCGCATTCTCCACTGCCAGCGGAATCCTTTCCAAGACATCGATATGTCCGTTCTGTCTGGCTCGTCAGCCGATGCGCTTGCCTTTATCCGCTCGTACGATTCGTCTCATCTGGAAGAGGTGAGCATCGGTAATGAAGCCCAGGAATCGACGGAGCAAGCGTTGGCGTTTGCGTCGCAATTCATCATCAGCACTCCTCCGTACTACGACTCCTACGTGAAGGGCAGCACCAACAGCAACTACAAGCCATCGAAGTCGTCGCGTCACCGACCGGCAGGCTCCTCCAGCACGCGCTTCCATATCCTTAACGAATTCCGTATCCAGCTCCTTTACCTCAGTTTACTCCCACACCCATTACTTCATTCGCCACACTGTTCCTGAAGAAGCCGCGCAGTCCGAAATACCCTCCGAGCACTCCATTCCACACTCCTACACGGAAGCGGGCGCCGACGAAGTGGAGATGGATGAAATGCCGCTGTCGCTGTTCGCCTTCGCCGGAGCCGGCGTGCACGCGGTCCATATTGGTCCCAACGACCCGAAACGATACAACCTCCAACTCCTCGACCAGTGCATCGCCGGCGTGCTGTACGGGTGTGCCATCGGTGATGCAATTGGGGTTGGCAGTGAGTATATGTCCCCTAATGAGGTGATGACCCATTACCCCTCGCTCGTCGAACTGGTCCATTTCGAGAGCACCTCCACCCAAGTCTCTACCTCCACCTTCGCTCTGAGCAGCGAGGGCTCGATGGTGGAGACGGACTCCCCGACGCCTGACGCGCACGCGCTCTCTGCCTCGCATCCCACACTCCACTACCCTCTCCAGTACTCCGACTTCATTCGAGACCGCCATCGAAGTGGCTGTGGTGCGAGCGACTGACGCGTAGTTCGATGGGAGGTGGGCGACTGGACGGAGAAGACGGACCTGGCGCTCCTTCTTCTCAGCAGCGTGATTCGCGTGGGTGAGAGGGGTGGAGATGAAGGCTAGAAGGGCGTGTTCAACGAGTACTCCTTTGCCGACATCATCACGCGATACAAGTACGAGGTGGGTGTCGAGGGAGTGCGTGATGTGTCAGGGCGTCACGTTCTTCGAGGACACCTCGGGCTTCGGTCTGGTGAATACGCTGAACATCCTGGCGAACAGCGCGAACTACACGCACAACCCGATCGAGTGCAGCGAGGTGAGGGCAATTGGAGGGGGTCACGCGCAGGCGGTGTGGGAACACGCGAACAAGAGCAACCTCGAAAGCCAGTGCATTCCGCACACACTATTGCTCTCCGTACGGACTCGTGCGCACCCTTTTACCTAGATCCTCTTCTTCGACGACGACACCCGTGTCAGCGACAACTGCATCGGTTGCTGCAAAACCACCCACGTTCTCGCTCGCTCGTCCCGTAACGCGTAGTACGATTTGCGCTGCATCGGCGTGTGTTTGCTCCTCTCGCGCGTGCTGTGCGCCACGCTGATGAGTACCGCTACGTGTATGGTGTGACAGAATAGACAAGGCGAAGGTGCGAGAGAGCGTGGCGGCGAGAAAGGCCTTCGTGGTGTCGTGCTACTCGTCGTTGAAAAAGGTGGGGTCTGTGGGGTGGCGTCACAGTCAGTACTTCTCGGAGGCGCAGGCGATGGCGGTGATGAAGGAGATCCTGGAGGTGAAGGACGACTGGAACGAGGTGCTTCGCATTGTGGACTCCATCCACGCGGAGCAGATGTGAGCATGGCGGAGGCGTGTGACTCGATAGAGGTGATGTGTTTGAGTGTTGTTTGTACGCGCTCTTCTTCTATGTGTATGACTATCCCTTTATTAACGCGATGATGCGAGTAGCGCTGAGACGAGACGTTCATCGTAGATCTTTGTGCAAGGCGGCAACAGCGCGACTAACTGCTGTGTGGCTGGCGCTTTGATAGGCGCGAAGGTCGGAGTGGACGAAGTGGCGTTGTGTGCGCCGGTAACAGCGTTGATAACGACTGATTTGTAGCTGCTAGCGAACGGTCTGCTTCACCGCGACTACTTGGACAAGTTCGCCAATCGTGTCTTAGATGCGATGCATTTGTGAGTCTGTTTCTTCCAAACACGCCAAGGTACATCATTGCAAGTAACTGCCCATCTCGTTGATCTTCGCCTTCCACTCCGGAACGTCGATGATCGAGTCGATTTGCTGCTTGTTCAGGTGCTCTCGCGCCAAGTCTTCGAAGGACTGTCGCTCGTTGACGAGTCGCTGTCTTTTCATCAGCAACGCCACATCACTGATCTGGATGACATCTCGCTTCCCCAAATGACAGTAATCGTCCAAACGATCTGCAATGGTCTTCACATTATTTGCAACACACTTTCAAACCTCAAAGAAGTCACTCGTGACGGAATTGATCATGGGGAACACATCCTTGCCGATTCTCCTTCCGCAACTCGCAGTCACCAGTCTCTTCACCAACGCATATGGAATGATCACGTCTCTACCTATCACCTCGCACATCATCATCCACTCGTCATTCTTCTGTCCCTTCTTCCTCCCCGCGCGCGACAGTCCCTTGAGCGGAATCCGCAGCTTCGATCGGAGAGACTGCGTCGGAGGCGGCATCATGCTGTCGTCCAAATACGACTGCGTCATCTGAACTTGCGAGGGCTCGTCCGGCTGTGAGGACAGCAGATTCCGAATCACCGTTTCTTCCTGCGAGGTCAGGGTTGTCGGCGTTTCTTCGTCGAAGGACGCTGGCTCGATTTCGACGGGTTCTTGTTCTTCGCGCATGATCAACTCCTTCTTCACGGATTCATCCACGGAGGGAGAGAGACTGCTCTTGGAGGCCTCGTTCACTTCTGAGAGTCGCGACGACAGGTGAGAGAGCTGGTGGTCGAGGGAGGTGTCGGCATGGCTGATGCTGGCAGCACTGAGTGTCGACGAGTCCAACGACTTGGTCGAATCCTGGTGAACAACAGAAGGTGATGGACGAAATAGAGACCGCTCTGCCACAGATGCGGAGAGAAGCTCGGAATCCTGAAAGAGATCGGAATATGTGGAAACACGCTTTGTTTCTGAGCGGAGGAGCGACTCGTATTGGGACTCACGAATCGAACGACGCCTGCTCGGAACACTCGACAGGATGGACGATTCATTTGGATTGTAGAAACTGGTATGTGCAGATTCGTTGCCCATGAGAGACGATACGTTGATGCCGCTCTGGTTGATGGAATCACGCTGCTGGGCCAGGACGAGAGAATCCTCCCCATTCACGGAGGGAGTCGATAGGGCAGAGGGCAGGAACTCTGTAGCATTTCGAAACACACCGCGAGGCGTTTCCTTGTTTGAATCGGAACTGTCACTTGGTTTTGCAGGCGTAATGGGAGCCTATTTATGAGAGCTACTCAGTTCCAGCAACAAATGACTTGTGCCTGTTCACCACGTCGGATTCACTCAGCAGCGATATGGCGCTCGTATCACTGAGGATGCTGCTGGTGGACAATTCAGGGAGGTCCGGCTGCACATCCTTCACGAGTTGCCGAACGTCCTTGTTGTTCTCCATTCTGATTGCACTCTACGGATATAGAATTGAAAAGGGAAGCAAAAGGCTCAATATCCCGGAGTGGAGAAGGAAAGGATGATGGTTTGAATGATTGTCTGATTTCTCCTCTGCATTTGGGTGAGGTGTGCATGCACATTCTTTCTCTATTACCATTTCGTTCTGGTCTGATCATGGGATCATCTCCATCCATTCTCTATTCTATCCTTTCTTTCTGTTTTCACAACGAAATCCTACTCATTCATCCATTCATTATTCCTTTGTGATTGTGGAAGTCATGGAGGCGACGCGACTACGGGACGCAGACTGCTGGCTTCACAACACCATTTCAAAGGAAGACCTTGAAGTGACCGACATCTCCGACGAGATTTGCTGGATCTGCAAAACGCCTGGGTATTCGTGCTTCACTACCCTGAAGAATAGAAAACTGCTGTTGTGCGATGGTCCCTGCGGACGAGCGTTCCACTTCCGTTGTCTGATGCTGCGGGTAGTTCTTCTGACCATGACTCATAAACAGAAATCTGATGTCGGTGAAGGGGAGTGGTTCTGTGACGATTGCCTGCATCACCGCCCCATCTCCGAATCCATTTACAGCAAACCAAAGGAAGATAATGTCTCACTCCTTCGTACTATCAGTTTTGTCGTTTTAGGTGGTAGAGGGAAACGCGTTGCTTATCTACCGCTTCTTACACGATGCTGCGCACAAGGCTTTGGAGAGTGATGCCTCCATGTATTCTGGAGTGCAAGTCCTTCTCGTCCTGTCCGAGATCGCTCAAACCGCTTCCTATCCTTTGTGTTCTTCCGTGTTTCACCTCATCCACTATTGCATTGACGTATCCTATCGTTATCTCAGTCATTGGTAGAGACTCTCACCAAAGCTGAATGAACCCATTGTCCTTCAAGATCTCAACGCGTTCCAGAACTGTCTCGATCTCCTTCAACTCGTGTATGCTCCGTAACCTCCTTTCATTGTAGAGACGTGATGGAGAAGATGGGCATTCCCCACGCCTTCAAATCCTCCTTTCTGAGCGTCATTCCCACTCTCTCTTCCTTCCACCGAGTCATTCTCCAAGCCATCTCTCAGACCACCGACATCGTCCAGAGACTCGGACTCCTCCGCGTTCTCCTCCTCTCCTCCTATCTGGTCCACCGTCTCGGCTTCCGATGCTCTCTGTCGCTTGTGGACATGATCGACTGTTCCCTCGCGTTCGCATCGCTGCGTCGCATAAGACATAGTGTGGTTTGGAAGGAGATCGAGAACCCGTCCGCTCTCTCGGACGAACACATCACCAGCCTCCTGCGCTTCCTCCAGACGCTGCTGCTCTGTCTCACGCGCAACGGCGAGCTGCTCCTGAACTGCGACCTCTTCCCCGCTCTGGTGAGCTTCCTGCAGAGCGACCGTGTGAAGAAGATTGTGGAGGAGGGGGATGTGAAGGTGTTGAGTTGGTACACTGTCACGTGCACGTACTTGTCTTATAACCGCGGGAATGACGATACACTGAGAGTCGCTCACACCGAACGGCTTCTCGCGGCACTCTCTCAGTGGGATGCCCCAACAATTCCGATAGGCTGCAACTGCGTTCGCGCTCTGTTCCCCCGCGAGTAGGACTTGGCGTCTCCCTCACCCGCAGCTGGCGAACAGGCTTCGGACCGTACCCCACGAGCGCCTTCCCGGTCATCAACAAATACAACAAATATCGCAACATCACGCCCACGTCGATCACGATGTTCCCGCTGTCGATTCTGCGCAACCTCACGGGTCTCTATCTCGGCAACACGCAGTACTTCAGCGGCACGCTGGTGGTGGCAGCACATCTCGCTTACTCGTAGATGAGCGGCACGTCGTTCGCCGCGCAACAGCGGTACAAGGCGCTGAAGGAGCACTTGCAAGGGAGAACCAACCTGGCATTCACTGCCGTGACGGACCAGCGACACGTGGTCGGGAGTGTGGAGCACGACGAGGTGTTTGCGGAGCACAGGGAGAAGAGACCGAGCGTGCGCACGTACGAGGAAACGCCCGAGGAGGTGAAGGAGGAGGAGAGACGACAGAAGATCCACCGAGCGGCGGTGAAGCGAGCGTCCAAGCTTCACTACATTCGAGGCGTGGAGAAGAACTATGTGGTTTCGTTTGTGAAGGATGTGGACAGCGTGATGAATTATGTGGTGGTGAATTCGCGAAGTGATGCATAGCATGATCAATTCTCTCACAGTGGCGGTTTCTCCGAAGTGATGCTCAACGGCCGTTCCCTGTCCATGTATTCTCTCTTTGTAAAGTGGAAGTGCCTTCTTTGGGTGATTCACAGAGTGATGGAAAGAGGGGGCTTCGCAGACTTGAGTGACGACGATTGGACACGCATCGTACTCTCTCTGGGGTATGAGAGTTGCTCCAGTGAAATGATTCGCGTCCTGAGGGGCGATTACGAAGTAGAGTTGCTGCCCTTTGAGAAGTGATATCCTTTTGAAAAGAAGAATCGGTGCTTTGACTACCAGGCTGCTGAGGAGACTCGCTCCAATTGCCGGCAAGAAGGCAATGATAGAGCGGTTTGAGCAGGAATTGCTGCTAGAGAAAGAACACAGTTAGTTTTCCATGAGACGTGTTTGTTATCGGCATGAAAGAAAGGGATGATGATCCAATTCCTTCTTTGAATGATTACGCCCACTCCATTACCATTCTACGCATCTGGAAGAGGCTCATACAGTACCAGAAGGCCATCGTCGCCAATTCCATGAACCGGCTACCAAACGAAACGCCCGACGTCCACAATCCAGTGCAGGATCACAATACTTCCAATGACATCGTACTGGTCTGTCCAATACCGACAATTCAAGGCACTACGAATAAAGAACTGGGTGAATGCCTGGCTGCGGAAGTACGCCTTCGCGTTTCTCCTCGTTTCCCCTGGTTTGTGATTCCAATTGCTGCTCATGCATAGTATTTCTTACGATCGTAGTGTTCTTCCTGTACCGGAATACGGCTTCAACCGAGCTAGGACTCGTCAAGCGAGTGGATATCATCGATCGATGCAGGAATTTGAATGGGTTTTCGCGATCGTGTCGCTGTCACGATTAGGAAGGGTGAAGTGTATACGCCCAAATCCACGAGAGATACTTGCAGAACCTTGATCTATGCACCCAACACGGAAGAGATCAACGGGATCATGAAGGTCTTTTCGGACATGAATGGACTGACCTTCGGGGAGGATGTGGTTGGTTACAGTAGCTTATTCTTTCTTTATCTGACACACAGGCAATCAAACGGAATACTACAAGGGTGTCTACGTCCCCTACAACGCATCGACTCCGTACTCTGTGATGGGCGTGTTCTTCGAGAACACTACAGATGCGCTGGAGTACCACATCTGGGCAAACAGCACCTATGAACAATTGTGGGCTCCTTTCTATCGCGGTGATGCGTAGGACTCGTCTCTCGTCCCACATGGCTCACTCGCTTGAGGTGAGACTGCAGCACGCCATGGAGTCCGCCATCAATCGCTACTACATTCCTGAGTACAAGCGCCTGAACCTGGGTCTTCGCGATATGGATATTTCTGTTTTCTCGTTCCATCCCTTTCACGAATAGGCAGCATCCGTTAACAACAACGAAACGGCTCCCATCACTGTTGCCATGATCCTTCTGGGTCTGATCGTGACGCTGTTCTTCAGCACCTGGCTCCTCTCGGAGAAGAAGGACTCCATGCTGACGTACTTGCGCTCCATCGGACTGCTAGTACGGACGGAAGGAGCGATTGAGGCTTAGGAATCGTCGCATTACTGGAGTTACGCGGACTTGTTCTTCGTGTTCTCTCTCGTTGAGTCCGTGCTGTTCGAGATCACCGGGCGCATTCTGAAGATGCACTTCCTCTCTGTACAGGCGGTTGGAGTGGGAGCAGTCATTCACACTAATTGTTAGATTCCCACATTCCTGTCCACACTGTACCTCCTCGGCACCTGCTTCTTCGCCTTCTTCATCGTGTACGCCTCGTCGTTCGGTTTGACTCACAGCTCCTTCACCAAGCGGACCTGGGTGTTCGCGCTCGCCTTCGCCTTCTTCTGGTACGTTTCCATCGCGACGTCGCTGGACAACGACCGGTTCTATTTCACGCTCTGGAACTTCCTGGTTTCCTATCTGTTCCCCTTCCCCACCTACGCGAAGGCGCTGCAAATCATCGAAGGTACGGTGGGCGAGCATCATCCTGTCTTCACGTGGAGCGACGTGTTCAAGGGAGCGGTCTTCGACGGGACCCAGTTTGACTTCTTCGCTCTCTTGACCGTAGCTGCTCGTCCGCCGTCTTCTGCTTGTTGTACGGATACCTGCTTCTCTTCTGCTACTCGTGGTACTTCCTCTATCGCTACGGGCACCACCAGAAGTGCTGCTTCATGTTCACCACCGACTTCTGGTGCTCGCGACCCGTCGTGAAGATCGAGTAGGAGTGTGAGGGGCGTCTGAGGGACAGAGGCGTCGACAACCGCGAGGAGGACGCGGTGAAGAGCGAACAGAACCACAGCATCGTCTTCTCCTACGCCACGATGCTGTTCAACACGTGTACGGCGGTGAAGGAGTTGCACGTGGAGGTGAAGCCGAACCAGGTATTCACCATCCTCGGACCGGTTTGCTCTCATCGGTGCCATTACGCGTAGAACGGGTCTGGAAAGACGACGACGGTGTCCATGCTGACGGGCATCTACAAACCGACCTACGGAGAGATCTACGTGGACGGCAAGCCGTTCAGCCAGTACGGAATGGACATCCAGGGCGGGTTTGGCATCTGCAGCCAGTTCGATTACTTCTGGCCTCACTTTTCGCCTCGACAGATGTTCATGGTGATCGGACTCTTCCGCGGCTTCGACAGAGACACTGTCACGTCGGAGTGCGAGCGCCTTCTCAAGGTGTTCTCCTTGTACAAGCACATCGATGGCGACACGAAGACGTTCTCTGGTGGTATGAAGCGAAAGCTGTCGGTGGCGCTGGCTTGCATGAAGGGGTTCAACACGATCATTCTGGACGAGCCGACGAGCGGAATGGACCCCATCTCCCGCCTCGAGGTGTGGAACGCCATCAACGCGATGAAGAAGGACCACACGATCATTCTCACGACGCACTCGATGGAGGAGGCGGACGTGATGTCCGACCGCATTGCCATTATGTATATGGGACGTCTGCGAGCCATTGGCTCGCCGTATGGCTTGAAGGAGACGCATGGGAAGGGCTACAAGCTGGACGTGTCGCTGAACGACAACTGCAACGCGAACGAGATCTTCGACCTGATGAACGTGATGACTGGAACGTTGCGTGAGGCATAGCAGTACATGGTGAACAGCGAGATGATCTCGTACACGACGGTGATGCTGAGTGTTGGCATCGGTCACGAGGACATGAAGTGAGGGTCGGAGTATGGCGTCATGGTCAGATTCTTGCCTCGATTCATCACGGACGTGAACAAGTGCAAGTGCACGAAGGAGTGGGTGATCAGTCCGTCGAGTCTGAACGAGGTGTTCCTGAAGGTCGTGGCGGAGAACCGGAACGTGGAGGAGGCGGATGAGCAGCTACGTGAGCGCGAGGAGAAGGAGAAGCGCAAGCAGGTGAAGCTGTGTGCCATCTGCGGAATGAACCCAGCCGAGAAGGGTGCGAGTGGAGAGGAGATGTGAGGTGTAGTGACGGTGTACAGCAAGAAGGGAAAGCCGTACGAACTGGACGGCGTGTACTGTCGCCACTGCTTCGAGGCTTCCAGCTCGGAGGAGGAGACGGCCGAGCCGATTCCTATTCCCGAAGAAGCGAAGACGGAAGAGGTGAAGGAGTCTTCAGTGAAGGATTCTCCTGTAAAGGAGATGGAGTTGCCTCCCGTTGTGTAGAAGTGCCTTGTGACGGTAACCAATAGAAACGAGGAGAACGAAGTCCCACAGCAAGAGGCAACGACCACCGCAAGAGAGATGGATATGGAAGTGACGTCGGAAGCGTCGGTATGGCAGGTCTTCCTCTCTCTGTTCTGGCTGGACGGCAAGCTGCTTCTGCACGACTACCGCAAGTACATCATCATCGTGGTGGCGTTGGCGATTTGGATATTCAACATGATCATCCTGGGCATCCAGCTTCGTCCCATGCAGTGTCCGGACGGCAGCTACAGCTTCATGGGTTGCATCGACAACGACAACCCTCCGACGTGGTACGTTCAGAGAGATTCGCAAGTGGTGGATTGTTTGGGTGTGTGGGAGGTTGTTATGTGCAGATCCCTTGTTGTTCACCAAGTATAGCGAGCACTTCTCCCCGCTTCGCTTGCTTGTGGATCAATGTAAGCACAATGGAGCAGACTAATGCACAGCAGGGCTGAAGACGAAGCTGAACGCGGAGTCGTGGCCTGGAGACCTGACGCAGATCAACGCCAACTTCACGAATCAGTACGTCTTTGAGGAAACGACCACTCTCGAGAAGGAGACGAAGAAGCGTCTGGTAGCGGTGCGATGGCTGGAGTGATGGGTAGGAGGCGTGGCTGAAGCTGAGCGCAAACGGCGTGGTTCGAGTGAATCTGAACCAGAGCGAGGCGATGGAGTGGTTCCAGACGCAGCTTCCCCAGTACACGCTGGCAGCGTACGAGAAGAACAACGAGCGCTATGTCGACGTGGGAGCCTTCATGTCCGACTTCTGGGGCAGTTATGTGTATTACACGGGCGGCATCATCCATGCGCTCACGTTCGACTCCGACCGAAGCATCGTGACCGCTCTCAACGTCATGCAGGCACACCACTTCAACGGTCAGTTGCCTAAACCCTACTGTAGTGGCGGGTCGTTTATGTCATCCCGTAGTGTGCCGCGTATCCTCTTTCACGGCGAAGAAGTACTACCCGGACCTGTCTTCCGGGTTCTTGACCTCGTTCTCCTACTTCATCCCGTTCTTCGTGTGCTGCCTGTGCTCTTACATGATCTACCGGTTGGAGTGGGAGGGGTGAGTCATAAACAGACTGGTTGACGACATGAAGCAGGGACGCACCGCGATTCTCTTCCTCAACAACGTTTCGTGGAGGGAGTACTACCTGAGCTCTCTCGTGTTCTGGACCGTGGTCATCATTGTGATGGACGTGATGTGATTGCGCTGATGCCTCGTTCACCTGTAGCTTGTGCTCCGTGATTTTCAGCATCGATTTGAAGATGATCTCGTTCTCGTTCAGGTCGTGGGTGTATCTCGTGCTCGGCTCGATCGACGCCATCGCCTTCGCTCTCTTCGTCTCCAGCATCATCAAATCACCGTTGTCTCCACGGTTCCCGCTCACTCCTAGCGTCATCGCTGTCTCTGTGAACATCGTTCTGAACTGCATTGGGTACTTCTGCTACAGCTCGGAGTCCTTGTGGCTGCATCTCCTTCCTCTCACGAACATGACGATCATCTGCATGCGCATGCTCACGCCCGCCGTGTTTGGCGTGGCTGCCTACCGAGCGGCAGTCATCGCCAGTGTGGTGATGTTCGTCGTGTACGTGGCGCTGGGCTATGTGATCTGGTACCTCCGCATCGACATCGGCACTCTCCTGGACTCGTTCTACCAGAAGAAGCACGTGAAGGACGGTTACCGCGAGATGGACGACAGCACGCTGATCACGGACGACGATGTGGCGAAGGAAGAAGCGACGATCAATGACAGCTTCGCGGAATACACCCCTGATCACCGCGACCGAAGGAGTTTGGTCGTCGACGGCGTGTCCAAGTACTTCTTCACGAAGGAGGGTCACAAGCGCGTGTTCCCACCCATCAGCTTCGCGGTGAACGACTACGAGGTGTACGGATTGTTGGGCCCCAACGGAGCGGGCAAGACGACCCTCATCAACATCCTGACGGGCAAAATGAATCCGAATCGCGGCGAGTTCAAGGTGTTCGGCAACAGCTCGAAGAACAGACGCGCGATGCGCCGCTTCATCTCCGTCGTGCCACAGTTCGACACGTTCTTCGACGAGCTGTCGGTCAGCGACCACCTCCAGCTGATTGCGCGTCTCCACCACGTGAACAGCGGGTACTACAGGATGGCAGCCAAGAGGGTGGCGGAGCAGGTGGGACTGGACCACGACGCCTTCTCCTTCATGTCGTCGAAGCTGTCCGGAGGGCAGAAGCGCCGCCTGACGCTCGGCATGGCGCTGATGAGTCACCCGAAGCTTCTCTTCCTCGACGAGCCCACGGTGGGGGAGGCAGAAAGGCGTGATGAGTAGACTGGACTGGACCCGGAGACGCGCTTCGCGATTTGGGACACGGTGAAGAAGATGCAGCAGTCGATGACGATTCTGATGACGACGCACTCGATGGAGGAGGCGGACGCGCTGTGCTCGCGCATCGCGATTCTCACGAGTCAGGGCATGCAGTGCGTCGGCACGCCGATTCACCTGAAGAACAAGTACGGCAGAGGACTGCTGTTCTCCGTGTCGTTTGTGGACAGCGTGCCGAATGTCGTGGAGTACGTGCACACGAGCATCTGCAACGCGATGGAGTTCACGGAGGAGAACTTCGGCGTCTACACGTTCACTGTGGCGAAGGAGAAGGTGGATTTGTCGCAGGTCTTGATTACGGTGATGGATCTTCACAAGAAGGGGTTGATCACGAGATGGAGCATTTGCGAGTCTTCCCTCGACGATGTGTTCCAGAAGATTTGCGCAAAGGAGGAGCGAGAATAGTTGAGCTGTGTTTTCTTCACCAAAGAGTGTGCGGGACGTGATCGTAGCGAAGGGAGCTTCCTCTTCCTTGACTGAGAGCCATGATCATATCCAAGAGAAAAGGGCACGACAATCTGTTTGGACGGATACTCCGAATAGGATTCATTCACATTCCTTTCCATACTCACGGTTTGACTCGGATAACAAGCCAATAACGGGAATAGGAGCAATTTCGCGCCCCAGGGTTTCTTCAATGAAAGACTGCTTTCTTCACTAGGAATTATCCAGTTTCTTCATTCATTGCATATGGTGAACGGTGCCTTGCGCTACTCACGGCTGTAGAGTGCAAATCATTTGGAGTATCCCAATCAACATATCGACCGTCTGAGAGACGGTTTTGATAAGGAGCCGAGAAGAATCGATCCCCACCCGCTGGAAGAGAGTTGCAGCAACGTAAGAGACGTCATGTTCCTCATGAGTCGCAGGTTTACAACAACGAATTCGAAATGCGCAAGAACGACCTGAAGCTGATCAACGGACCCTATGTACTCTTCTTCCTGTTTCTGTTCTCATGCGTTGTAGGGATCCTTCCGTTTTGAAATGGAGAGCCGTATCTGCGGAAGACCGCTGCGTCTGTCCCCTCTGAAGAACAACTTTTCTGAGTTGAACACTCTGTGGGACCGTGACGAGGAGATTACCTTCGAGGATGCGCTGGGAGGTGAGCTGTGAGTTTGTGGGATCATGGCTAGACTGGACTTCGAATCCTGATTGTCATTAAGTTTGTACTATTCATGGTTGCTGTTTGTTGCATTCATACCCACTGCGATTCGTAAGAGTCGTCGAATCCTTCACTCATTCCTTCCGATGCAGCAATACATCCGCTACAACAAGAAGGCGATTGGCAGACCGGAGATTTTCGGTATTCGCTTGGTGTTTCGGTGAATCGTAGCGGGTGGAGGTGATCACGCCAAACCGACTGAGAATCGCATCATGAAGGAGGACGAAGAGAAGCTATACGAAGAAGAGGAGATGAGTAGTGTAGCGACGGTCATTGTCAAGAGTAGAGAAGGAGAGTGAATCTCCTATTGAAATGAAGCCAGAGCAGAAAAGCAATGGGAACCAAGAGACTGGTCACGCCTCGGAGGAGATGGATCCGCTTGATGCGTTTATGCAGGGCCTTGATGAAACGATGAAGAGAGATGACGAAGATGCAGTACATGGAGGACGAAACTCGCTGACTCGTAGACCCGTTCTGCGAAAGCAGTCGAAGTGATGGAAAGAGAAGAGGACGACTACGAGACTCTCGTGAAGGAAGAAAAGAAGGTGCTCGGAGATGATGGAAGTGGGAGTGTGTCTTCTTTGTTGCTTTCACCGTAGTTACCTACGACAAGGACGGAAACCCGGTCAAGATGCAAACCAACGAGGTGAATGTAGTGACTGCCCTCCAGCGAGAGTCGTCCTATCCGGAGTGCAAGAAGGACTTCTATTCTGCTGACACTCCTCCCGTGTCGGATGCGCTTGCCAAGTGGATGGAGGAGAATCGCATTGAGATCCACAATCTCATGAAGGCGTCCCCCATTCCCCTGAAGTCACCCCCTCCATGCCTCGACTTCAGTGCCATGCCCATTCCCTCCACATTGGTATCCTACCTCCAATCGCACGATTGCATGCGCCCCACTCCAATCCAGTCGGTAGCCATTCCCTTTGCCCTCGCCGGTCGCGACGTTATCGGCAGCAGTCCAACGGGCAGCGGGAAGACCCTGTGCTACATAATACCCCTAATCGTTCACATACTGGGTCAGTCGTAGGCATTTTACTCCCGCCTGAAGCCTAGATACGCGAAGGAGGCGGAAGGTCCGATCTCCATCGTGATGGTTCCCACCCGCGAGCTGGCGGAGCAGATCGCAGCCGTCGCCAAGCCCTTCTTCTCGCTGTTCGACTTGTCACTGCTGTGCATCACGGGCGGGCAGAGCGAGTGGGAGCAGAAGAAGGCCCTCTTCAACCACCACTACCACTGCGTGATCGGGACGCCGGGTCGTCTGATCGAGATCATCAACGCGAAGTACCTCCCCCTGAAGTGGTGTTCCTTCATCGTGCTGGACGAGGCGGACCGCATGGTGTCGATGGGCTTCGAGAAGCAGATTCGCTCCATCCTGTCGGTGGTTCGCGCGGACTGTCAGCTTCTTCTCTTCTCCGCGACCTTCCCGCCTCGCATCGTGCGGCTGGCGGTGGAGCTGATGCACGGAGCGGCGCGACTGGCGGTGGGTCGCGCTGGACTGGCGAACAGGGCGATCGAGCAGGAGATCCTCGTGCTGCGCGTAGACTTCTCGTTGTTGCGTTGAGCGTAGAACTACG
This sequence comes from Blastocystis sp. subtype 2, assembly GCA_027406325.1. Taxonomy (NCBI): domain Eukaryota; class Bigyra; order Opalinata; family Blastocystidae; genus Blastocystis; species Blastocystis sp. subtype 2. Next base: position 21,526 of record JANPWJ010000382.1, read on the forward strand.
CCGCGAAGATCGCGTGGCTCAAGCAGAACATCGCCTCGTTCGAGATGAAGGGCAAGGTGCTGCTATTCGTGGCGACCCGCCAGTCCGCCGAGGAGCTCGTCAGCATCATTCGTCGCATCACCACCGCGCCGGTGGACTGCATCCACGGCGACAGGCTCCAGTACGAGCGCAGCGAGGCGATCGCGCGCTTCAAGAAGGGACAACTAAGTGTGCTGATAGCGACGGACGTGGCGGCGCGTGGATTGGACGTGAACGACGTGAACACGGGTGAGAGGTGAGAGAGTGGATGAGAAATAGTCATCAATTTCGACACTCCGAATAACGTGGACATTTACGTTCACCGCATTGGTCGTACGTGTCGCTCTGTGGACGGCAGCGCGTCGGGGAAGGCGATCACGCTGTTCACGCAGGAGAACAAGCAGTTTGCCTTCCAGCTCGTGAAGTTCTTCCAGGTGAGCGAGCAGAAGGTGCCCCCAGCACTGCGAGCTCTGGCGTCGGGCGTGACAGAGAAGGAGGGGAAGAAGGGCTCTGTGGGACTCGGGTTTATGGACCAGGATGTGATGAAGTACGGGGAGCGCGACGCGTTCGAGAGTTACTACGAGAAGGAGAAGGAGACGAAGAGCGAAGGCGTTGCTGTCGGGTCGAGTCAAGGCGTCTATCAAACGATGTACGACCCCTCGTCAAACACCTACACGATGGTGAACCGGCAGCCAAGCGTCTCGGCGCCTCTGGCTCCCGCCTCCACGGCAGTGAACGGGTTTGTGCGCAGCAACAGGCAAGAGGTGCACGACATTCCTGTGTCTGCTTACGGCGGACCAGATGACGAGTGGGACAGTAGCATGATGGCGATGGAGTCGGCGCTGGCAGCGATTCAGGCGAGGAGGAAGGAGAAGATGGGAAGCAAGGAAGATGTGCGAGTGGACCGAAGTCGCCGTAGTCACAGTCGAAGTCGGCATAGTCACAGTCGGAGTCATCGTAGTCATAGTCGAAGTCATCGTAGTCACAGTCGGAGTCATCGTAGTCATCATCACAGCCACCGACACCATTACAGCCGTAGTCGTAGCCGCAGTGACAGTCGCTACAGTTCCCACCGTCATCGCAGTGGCAGTCGAAGACATCACGCATACTCCTGTTTGTTTGGAGATAGTTCAACGATGAGACGCAGAATGAAGAAGAGCCGACTCCATTTTCTTCTTCCCTTCTTCTGTTGTGTCCTTCTAGCGCATTATCTGAACGAGACTCGGCTACGGAGATTTCAGTATGACGGCAATGACAACATTACCACGTACAATGTCTTTTCTAATCGAGTTCCTCATTTCATAGCGGTCCTTCTCACTATCCGTGGATAGAACGAATTCCACGCCGAATCCATTCAAACCCGTTTCTGTTTTTCCTACGATGGCACACGGTTCAGGTTCAGAACCTTCTCCCAGTATTGTCGCAAGCCACGCAATAGAGTCATCAGCTGATGCAAAATGGGTGTACGGACCCTCTCGCTTTCTCAAGTACATGAATACGGAGTATCAGAGGATTCAACAGAACGGTACACATCGTTCTGCACAGCTGATTGTGTACGAGAAGAAGGGAACCACGGGCATGGCGGGTCAAATAGTGGGCGTGTGTGATGCGCTTCTGCTCGGCATTCTCCACGATAGACCGGTTCAGAGTGCTATTTCTATTCTCCAATGAATTGTAGTCGTCGCTCCAGCGCTTCCGAGTCGCTTCTTTCGCTTCCCGCTTCAGAACTTCACGTATCGTTACAAGATCCGCTCTTCGTTGCGTTTTGGCCTTCGCTTCATCCTAATGCATAGAGGCCAGCCCGTACGCATTCAGTCCGCAACTCAAGAAGCAATTCTCGCACGTCATCAACTTCGCGTGGGACAAACGATACGCGGGCATTCACAAAGACGTCAACTTCTCGTCTATTTACCCCGGCAACCTTCTCATTCTCTCCATGCATCAATACGCCAGCAATGTGCTGAAACTCCCCTCCTCCCAAACGAAGCTGCATTCCATCGGTCTGACGAAATCGCCGTCGTTTGAGATGAGCGAACTGTCGTGGTATCGCGTGTGCGTGAACAACGTGTTCCAGCCGAGCGAGTACCTGAGTGAAGTGATCGATTCGTGTTTGAAGCAGTTTGAGGGTCGGTTCGTCGTCGGCGTGCACGCGCGGATGGGGAACCTCAACGCGAACTGGCACGAGTCCACAGTGTTCTTGAAGATGAATTCCGTCGTGCAGCAGTTGCCGAAGATCCGAAAGACGCTGCAGAAGGAGGACAGTCGCGTGTTTCTCTCAACCGATTCGGACAAGGTGGAGGCGCTGTTCCGGAGACAGTTCAAGGACTCTCTGATTCTGGTTGACTCGCTCCCGCGCATGCATGTTGGAAAGGGCGTGGTGAAGGAAGCGGGAGTGATGCGGTCATTTATCGATCTCTATCTTCTTGGGCAGTGCAATGTACTCTATTTGACACCGAACAGCGGGTTTAGTCACGTGGGATTGGCGATGAATACCAAGAACCCTAGTGTGCTGTACATGTGAATTGCAATGTTTCTTTTGAAACGCTCCATCTCGGTAAAGAGAATCATGTCTACGAGTGCCTGCGTTCAGAGGAAGCTGCAGATGTGCGATATTGTACTCCACTCTTCCGTTCTCCTGATTTCCATAGGGACTCAATTTCACAGACGAGGTGTATGCCGGTGTGTACCGAGGATCCGTGAGACATCCAAATGACAGAGAGAAGGTGCTGGAGCGTGCATGGAAGGAGGGCGTGTCCAAAATCATCATTACAGGTTTGCCATTCTCACCTGTTTCGTTCTGATATCATAGCGGGCAATTTGGAGGAAACAAAGGAAGCCCTTGCCTTGACCGAGATGGATGAGCGGCTGTACTCCACCGTTGGTGTCCACCCAACGCGATGCTCTGAATTCCTGAAGGGTGACGCGGATAAGCTGGTGAAGGATCTCATCGAGATAGGAAAGAAGGGAAAGGCGATGAAGAAGATTGTGGCGGTGGGAGAGTTCGGACTGGACTATGATCGTCTTCACTTCACGGACAAGGAAGTGGTCGTAGAGTCGTTGGCTGAGGAATAGACACAGAACATATACTTCAGAAGACAGTTCGAACTGGTGCATGAGCTTGATCTGCCTCTGTTCCTGCACTGTCGCAATTGCGACGAGGACTTCCTGAAAGTGTTTGAGGAAGAGGACCCCGACCATACGCTGCGCGGCTGTGTGCACTCCTTTACGGGCTCAAAGGAGATGGCAAAACGCCTGCTGGACATGGGATTCTACATCGGCTTCAACGGTTCGGGAATGCGCACGCAGGATAGTTTGGACGTGATTCGTAGCGTGCCTCTCGACCGTATCCTCATCGAGACAGGTGGTGATTGGAGTTATCGTTCATGAGCAGACGGTCCTTACTGTGGCATCTCGTCAACACACGCCTCCTACCCACTCGTCAAGACGCATTTCTCGACAAAGAGAGTGGAGAAGTACGAGAGCGATTGCTTGGTGAAGGGGCGAAATGAACCCTGCTGTGTGATGTTTGCTCTGCGGATTGCATTGAGGAATAGACAAGTGCTGGAAGTGATCGCGGCGTGTCATGGCGTTGGCGTCGAGGAGGCTGGCAAGACCATTTACAACAACACGCTGCAGCTGTACTTCCCGTGGGAGTTGTAGAAGTGTTTGTTTCAATCACAATAGTCTTCAGAATCATGTTCAAGAAGGTTGTAGGTGCTTGGAATCGTTGGACTCATCTGTGCAGCAGCGAAGAGTGGGCGAAATCGCGGGCGATCTCTCAACCCTCCAGACAACGTTAAACCAGGAAACGTGCCAGAGCGTCGTAATACCTACCCCTTCTGTTTCATGATCGTAGTCAAAGACGCTCGATGCGTATCGGCTGGAATTGACAAACGAACTGGGGCCGAAGGTGGAGAAGATGTACGAGAAGGCGTGCGAGACGAATCCGGAGAAGCAGACATATGGTCCTGAGACGTGCGAGAAAGTGGGTTCTTCGCTGTGGGGTGATATCTAGATCAAAGCGATGCACGGCGACTTCGAGAAGATGAGTGACCTGTTTAAGGAGATATCGGAGAAGTGCACGGAATACCTGAGTGTGTTGAAGGAACAACACGAACAGGAGGAGAGACGCCAAGAAGAGGAGAAGAGGAAGAAGGAGGAAGAGGAGGCACAGCGAAAGAGAGAGGAAGAAGAGCGGAGACGCTTGGAGGAAGAGCGTTTAGAGCAGGAGCGGATTCGCAGAGAAGAAGAGGAAGCAGCGCGAAAGAAGGCGGAGGAGGAGCGTCGAGCGGCGGAAGCAGCCGAGTTATTGGCGCGTCAGGAAATGCAACACCGAATGGAAGAGGAGGAGAAGGAACGACGATTGAAGATGATGCTGGAGAAGCAGAGAGCCATTGCCGAATCATTGCGAATGAAACGCGAGGCGGAACAGAAGGCGAAGGAAGAAGCAGAACGAAAGGCTGCAGAGGAGGAACGCCTCCGAAAGGAAGCGGAACGCAGAGCGGAGGAGGAGAAGTGGAACGCAATGTGCGCGCTAGAGGCGGAGGAAGTGGACATGGTGAGTCTCGATGTATTGAACGACATTGAGGGAATCGTTGTGGGCGAACATGGAGTAGAAGTGCGAGAAGACGGTGATCATTAGCAATGGCAACTGACCTCTGTGCGATCTCTGGAGACGCTGCTATCCAACCCCTCCATCCCCGCACTGTGTGTGTACTGGCACGCGGACCGCATCGAGAAGAGCCACAGCGTCCTGAACGCGCTGGCATCGATCCTGCCGTCTTGCCCGTCGGTTCGTCTGGTCGTCGTGAGCACGAACCAGTTCCCTCAGCTGAAATTCAAGTACAGCGCGAAGCAGTTGTCGATCCAGTGCTACTGGAAGGGCGAGCTGGAGCTGACGGGGAGCGACGAGAAGGATATGATGGAGTTTGAGAGGAGGGTGGAGAAGAGAGAAAGAATGGTGTTGATGGGGCTGGAGGAGGAGAGCGAGGAGAGCGAGAACAAGAACGAGATGTGTGCGATCGAGGAGGAGACGTTTGGCATGGTGGGCGTGACCGACGCGATGAAGAGGGAGATGAATGATGTGATCGAGACCTTGGCGAAGGAGTGCGGAAACGAGACAAAAATGAAGCAGGCAATCGACGTAGCCCTGAACGGAGCGGGTCACGAGTAGATGTGGGCGCTGATTCTGCAGAACGCAGTGAAGGATGTGCAGAAGTACGGCAAAGTCAAGTGCGACTTCGAGAAGCTGAAGAATCGGCTCACGGGGATGTAGGAGTGGTGGAGGCGCTGAACCGTAGGGAGGCGGGAACGCGAGCGCTGCTGCTCTCGGGGTTCAAAATCGAGACTGTTTCTGACATATCGTATTTCGTGCTGAAGCCGGGAAATATGAATGTGCCTTGGCTGAACCTTCTTCTTTCCACACTGCGACGTAGGAATGCAGCGGGAATGATGAGTTGTAGAGGTGAATTGCGCATCATTCTTCAGTCACGCGCAAGAAGCTCCGGCTCCTCTCCCGCAACCCTCGCAGCAGACTGTGCCTGGAATGGGATCGAATCCGTTCGCGGACATGAATGTGGGCGGAATTGACAACGACCTGTTCCTGTACTACAGTGGACTGACGGACGAAGAGCTGGGGATGGAGATGAACAGCGTGCTGATGTCGCTGGCCCAAGACCCGGATGTGGCGAAGACGATATCCATCATCTCCCAGAGTGGTGGCGATATGATGGCAATCGCGAGTAACCCTGAAGCCCTTCCCGGACTCGAAAAGATGAGAGCGTCTCCCGCCTTCAATGCGATTAGTGCCGTCATAGCAAGACGTCAGCATTAACGAGTTCTGTTTGTTTGTGAGATATCAGCAGTAACGAGTTCTGTATGCTTATAGTATGCCAGCACGAACTATTTGCGTGATGCATATAGCGAATTGAAAGGAGTGGATGATCATAGAACAGTTTACCGAAAGAGGATGGTATGTTTCCACTGTCTTTACCCTCACAGCTGTAGTTTGCGCCCACGAAGAACTACACAAATGAAAGCGGTGAAGCGATCTGGACATCGGCGTGGCTGAGTAACGGAGAGGTGGCTACTGGATCTGTCGATGGAACGACGTGCATTTGGTGTCAGCAAGAATGAGGATTGATGCATAGGACTCCTTCTCTGGAAAAGAAGTTCGATTTGAAGTCACAGCACATGGGAATTGTGAGCATCGCCACCAGCAGTGAGAAGGGACTTGTGGCTACGAGCAGTATTGATGGCTTCGTGTGTATCCGTGCTTCTGACACTGGTTGCTTCGCAGAATACGTGTCACAACTAGGCCTTCCCGTGAAGAGCGTGACGCTTGGTCCTATGGAGGTGTGGCCCATTGTGTTGACTTCGGACGTGCAATCCTCCACATTCATTCACGTATAGGGTAAGATGCTCATCACAGGAAATGGAGCGGGAGTCGTGAAGCTGTGGAGTATAGAAGGAGAGATATCCCTTAGCCGCTTGAATGAGTGCCTTTAACGACCAGACATTTGATATCGTTGGCGAGATCGATACAGCGAGCGGATTCATCATGTCGATGGCCATTGTAGTTGTGTTGGCTTGGCGTGAGAGAATAGTCTGCTGACGGCAAGTACCTGGCAACGGGACACAAGAACGGAATCGTGAACGTGATCCAGCTTGCCAAGAAGACGATCATTCACACCTACAACGGTACTGTTGCTAGACCCGGTTTAGAGTAGACCACACGATGGCGGTGCGTTGTTTGTGTTTTTCCGCATCATCTCGGCTGTACACGGGCTCTGATGACAAGAGCATCATCAGCTACAACGTTCTCACCAAGGAGAACCTGGTCGAGCACACATACAGCGGTCATAGCGGCTGGGTGACTGGCGTTTCTGTGTCCGCGGATGAGCAGTATTTGGCATCTAGGTGGGAGAGGAGTTTTCGCGTGACGCGTAGTGGAACGGACAGGAAAATGATCGTGTGGCCCCTGAAGACGGATAACTCGATGCAGACGCTGAGCTGCCACGATGGCGTCGTGTGGTCGGTTGCCTTCAACAAGGAGGGAACGCGAATCGTGTCGACGGGAGAGGACGGGTCTGTTCAGATATACGATAGACAGGAGTCGTTGTAAGTGATAGCGCTGTTTGTTGCGACGAAGTGATTCAAAAGAGCACACTCAGATTCTTTTTCGATGGGGAATCTGTGCCCTTCTGGCGTCGCCGCAGACAAGCCCAACCCCATTGCTGTTTGAGGTGTTTCTGTGGGCTAATCCGGTAGTCATGCGGAACACGTGCAGCAGTATCTCTATTCGAGAGCATTGATGATGGGAATCGTAGATCTCCGAAAAGGAGCCTAAAGACGTAGGCATGGAGCAGTGGAGGAAAGCGCTGCAGCTAACAGAGGAAGACGTGGATCCGAAACGCTGTAGGATTAGTTACCTTGCCGTATCGCGAATGGTTCTCAAGAGTGTGGTGATTGACTACTCAACCGTGCGTCTTGGTTGAATCCTCTTACGGAATAGTACCCCTCGTTCGGTACGACGATTCACTGGGATATCTTTCCTTTGATGACTCAAGACATGCAGTGAGCGTTTTACCGGATTCTTCCCCGTAGAGAATGTACAATTCGTCTTCTGTTCGTCATCAGCAATATAAACGACTTGTATTTCTGTCCGATTCTCCCCTACTTGATCATCGTGCTCCTCCACTTCATTAGCGAGGAGGAGACGTACGTGATGATTACGGCGATTCTGGAGAACATTGAATTGCGCAAGAAGTACTTCATCATCAGTCAACGCTTTTACGAGGCGTTCATTGAGCACTTGCCCGAGGTAAATAACCGATGTGGGGATCGTTGCCCGAGTGGATGACTAGATGCCAACGCCGACAACCTTCAGTTCTCCTCGCTTCACCCCTCTCTCTACGGCTACCTGTTCCGCAGCTGGATCTCCTCTCTCCTGTTCCTGTCCGTGAAGAGCTCGCTGTTTGTGCGCATCGTGGACGCGTTCTTGGACGCGGGATACTGGGTGTGCGTTCTCTCTTTGGCTGATCGTTCAGCTCTTCCCGTCGATCTACATCACCTATCTGAATCGCTTCGCCCCCACGCTGCTGCGGAGTGACATGGGAGCAGACGAAGAGGAGAACGCGAGGAGAATCGAGGCGGAGCTCCGTCTCCTGGACGAAGAGGAGTGGGAGCTTCTCCTGCTGGAGAGCATCCGGCTGAGCGCGCAGTTCGGGGACGAGGACGGGAGCGTGCAGGAGGAGATGGAGGTGATGCAGCGCCGGATCGACGAGGGAGAGTACATCATGAACATCTGCAAGTACCACCTGTACTACGTGATCGGGCCGTCTCGGCTGTTGAACGCGGCGCTCTGCAAGGAGATCATGAGTCAGTTGCCCGTCCGCGTGCAGTCGCAGGATCCTCGTCTCATTTACACCTCCGTGATTCATGGCTATCACATCGTTCACTTGCTTGAGTGGGTGCGAGCGGAGTGGGTGACGATCAGGTGTGCCGCGTCCAAGAAGCCGACCTTGCTGCTGATGCAGGTGGAGTACAACGGTCACTACATCGGTCTCTACAGAGAGGACCGCTGGAGTCGGAGGCGCGACGCCCACGGCCAGTGCGACACGCTCCTTCTCTACATCGGCTTCTACTCGAAGGGCGGACACCCCTTCACGGTTGTGAGGAAGTGGAACGGGAAGATGTCCGACCAGTTCATCGACGGAGTGGAGAAGCCCACCGTAGGGGAGCACGGCAACAGTGACGCGTAGAAGTACGTGTACGTGAGGTCACCCGAACAGTACCTGATGATCGGCGCCGGAGGGAAGAAAGGAATTAGTGTGTATGCGTCGGAAGACTATACGAAGGCTTACAGTCAGCAGAGTGATGTGTACTTGAACCCTCCTCTGTGTGGTGGGCCTAGTTGCGACGAGTGAGGTGTAGATCGCGAGTTTTTTTCCATTTCAAGTGTTGAGTTATTCGACTTTGTCAGTCCATAAGCAGCCTGTTTCTTAACAAAGAATCCGCCTAAAACACGGGATAGGACGCCATCAGGTTGATGCCGCAGATGCCGTTGCCCTTCGCATCGTACTTGATCTTGACGTATCCGTGGTCTACTCGGTAACTCCAATGACACATTTCTACCGCCCCAGTCCTCGCCCCACGAGTTCTTCACAATCCAGTAGTCCTCCGTGTAGCCCACGGCGAGCACTCCGTGGTTCAGCGACGCGCCGCAGGATTCGTCGTCGATCACTCCGCTCTTGTAGTGCTGGAAGACGGGACTGTCCGCCTCGATAGCGACGGAGACGGGAGCGAGCGAGACGGCCTTCTTAAGCGCCAGTCCGTCCTCAGATTCGACCTCTTCGTAGTTGCGCGGACGCACGGCGGCATGATGGCACAGCTTGCAGTCTTCGTCCTTCGCGTGGTAGGGGTAGTCCTCCTCCGAGCAGACACCACCTCCCATCGCATAGAGGAAGGCGCCAGTCATGAGACCGCCTCCACATCCGTTGTCCTCCGTGTCGCAGTCGATCAGTTCCTGCTCGGACACAGACACTGATTCGTGGCGATAGATGAACTGTCCGCCCTCCATGGCGCCGGTAGCCGAGAAGGCCCAGCAGGCACCGCAATCGCCCTGGTCTTTGACGGGCGTTACGGCTCCCTTTTCTCTCCAATCGATGGCGGGTTCCGGCTCGTTGTTCAGATGCACAGGCTTTTTGTGTGTTTTGCTTTGGAGCAGACATCCGGCAAAGCGAGAAGATGCAAACTCCGTGCTCGTCATGTCGGCAAAGCGCGAAACGCCCAACGTGTAGGAATGACCCTGGCGGTTCATTTTATCGATCCATTCGAGATTGTAGCGGAACACTCTCTCACGATATGCTCGTTCCTGGGGAAGATACTGCTTCCCGTACTGATTCTGGAACGCGAGGAAATCGTCTCTCAGCGTAACGGACAAGCCGAGAGAGAGCAGGAAAAGGAAGATCGGGCCCATAATGCAAGCAAAACACTGACATGAAAGAGATGGGAAATGTTTGCATTTGCAAATGATGCATTATCATGATGGATTTACTATTTGGTATCTATTGGAGGCTGAATCCATTATTCCATGGATCATTCAAACCGAATACGTCAGTATTCCATGTCGTACAGATACATCGAGAATGAGAACAGGGAATGGAGACGAGCCGGTTCGGACCACATTCGTCGCAAGCCGACAGTATCTAACAATGGGAATTCGAATCCAAAGCGAAAAGCCGTTTTGGGCGTCGTGGTTATGATTGTGCTTATTATCGTGCTTCTCGTCCCGCTGTTGCTCCTGTTTCATAAGAAATCGGATGCCAAGCGGGAGTGCGTTCCGGGGTTCGTGGGAGATCGCTGTGAGCGAACCGACTTCATTGGCACCTATCTCTGGTCTTCCTCCCTTTTCTACATGCTAGACGACGGACTTCAGTACAACTCGGGCATAGCATTCCGTGTATATGCCCCCCTATCAGTTTCTGTGACCCTTACGTTTCGGCCGAAGGGGAGTACGGACAAGTCGTACGAGATGCTGTAGAATCGGTTCCAGGTGCTGAGGTGTAGAAAGCAGCAGAATGGCTACTGGTTTTACAATGCCGGCGGAGTGGCGGCGAGCACGGAGTATTGCTTCCACATGACTGGAAGCGACGGGAGTAGAGCTCACCACTTGAGCGTAAACGGGAAGGAAGTGTAGGAATGGGGCGGTCTCCCTGATTCGTGTAGAATCAACACGGTGAATGGGTGGAGGAATCGGAACCCGGACTCGGCATCGCGAGGCGATAGGAAACTGAAGACGATGAGGTCATTGACATCCCAAACCCAGACTGTGATGTACACCATTCATCTGCCGTCCTTCAACGCGCATATGAAGCGTAGTGCTCGTTGTGCTGGTTCATTCTAGAGTATGGCACCTATTCTTCGTTCCTGTTGCAATTGCCGTATCTGAAGAGTCTGGGCGTCAGCATCATCCGCATCATGTCACTGGAGCCGGCACACTGTTCCCTGTCGGATTCGATCAATATCAAGTGTTGGTGTCGGCAATGCGCGATTCTCCTCATTCCGTAGACCAGTCGAGTATCGTGTATCCTGGGGTGCAGCACCCCAATTTCGGCTCGGCCTCAGAGTTGCAGGCCATGATCACGAGCATCCACTCGTACGGCATGCGGGTCGTCGTCGACTTCGACCTCTCGGGCTTCGACGCGTTCAGTGACTGGTACAACTACGACGAGAGCTCGAAGCCCAGCGCCTACGGTCCTCTCTTCCTGAACTCGACGGAGTACAAGTACGACGGGCGCACAGCTCGCACCCTTGCCTTGGAGCCCTCGTCTCCCGCGTACGTGGCGGTGGAGGACATTCTGTACGAGTACAGCGAGACGCTCGACCTTGACGGGGTCTACTGGAAAGGGCTGCTCTGCTTCCGGCTGAATTCCGTGGAATGCGCTGCAGGGAGAGGCGACGATATCGACATGAACATCGCTCTTCTGCGTAAAGTGGTGTATGACTATCAAGAGTCGTTTTCGCTCTGGGTGGGTGTGGAGAAGGCGAGTGACGCGTAGTTGGGCGAGGACGACGACAATTTGATCTCGGTGCCGCAACAAAGCCAGATTCAGGACATCGTTCTGCCTGTCGACAGGAGCGGAGCCGGGTTCACCGCGAAGCGCGACTTGTCCGTGTAGCCGTCGAGACGCGGGTTGAGGCGTAGAATGAACACGCTGCGCGCGCTGTTCTTCGGAGACCGGATCTCTGCCCGAAAGATCATCAGCTACTTGTCGTCCACGTTCTCGCAGACGAACCTGATCACGCTGGAGACGCCCGAGTCGTCACACGTGGCGCTGGAGAGAGCGAGTGACGCCTAGACGCAGCGTCTGTTCACAGTCGCGTTGAAGTGTGAAGACGGAGATGAGCTGCTTGCCTACCATCGTGTTCTCTTGGCGCACTTCTTCCTCTGCGTCACGCCGGGCATCCTCTCCCTGTTCCAGGGGTCGGAGTTCTTCGAGCCTGCAAGCTTCGCGGAGAATCCGTCCAATCTCGACATACCGACGAAGGTGGGCGCGTTCGACGGCACGAGCTGGAGCAGTCAGGGGGAGTATTCGGGGTTCTTCAACGCCACTCAGCACCTGATCGCGCTGCGAAACCAGTACAAGGTGAGGATTCTGCACGAAGATGAGTTCTAGTTCCACAGCGCATATTCGATTTCTCTGGTCTTCCAGGACGAGAGCGACGACCTGTTCGGCTACGTGACGGGTTCTGGGGAGAGCTTGCGCTACACGCTCGTTCACCCGTCGCGCGCGAGGCTGGAGAAGGGGGTGGATGTTCCGTTTCCTGCTCCGTACGGGAACAGAACGGTGTGGATCCCGGAGTTCGATACGGACGATGCGTCGATTCATGCTGGGTTTACTGACTTGTCGACATCGGTGCACCTCTTCAATTGCACGGAAACTCTCATGGAGTAGGAGGCGCGGAAGGGAGTTCACAGACTAGATTTCATTGCTATGGTTCTGTTCCATTCGGAGAGTATGCTGTAAAGTTTCTGTACCCTAGAGAGATGAAGTGCTCTTCTTTGTTTGACACCAGATGCATGTTTTGTGTCTACTGGAGCCCAAATCCTGTTTCGTATCCACTGGAGCCCAAACCCTGTATCCACTGAAGCCCAAACCCCAACGAGGGTGATCATTCGATGCTCTTTGAAACAAACACAACAGACCGAAAGACCTTCTAAGCCTGGGTAGATTGCCCACAGATTGATTCCGCAAGCACCGTCGCCCTCTTCCTCATAGGCAACTCTGAAGAACCCAAAGTTGCCCCAATCTCTACCCCAAGAGTTCTTGAGCATCCAGTAATCTGGGGCATAGCCGTAAATAAGGGCACTCAGGTGATAGTGTCCGTTGTATTTGCTGGTCATGGTGCCCATCGTGTACAGCTGGACCAAATACTCGTCCACGCGAAGGGTTGTAACAACGGGGCTCTTTGAAACGGCAATTCGCAGCTCCGTTCCATTGTAGGGAGGAACAGCATTGTAGCTGTGGAGATGGTTGACAATCTTCTTGGGATTGAGTTTGCACTCCTCTTGCTTGCCCTTGTAAGGATAAGAGTCCTCTCTGCAGAGACCCACTTGCGCCGTGTAGTCGATGGAAACGGTGGGCCAAGCACCTTCACAGCCATACAGCTCAGGGTTGCAGTCAAGGATCTGCTGGGCAGACAGCTCCCACTTTTCACCATTGACGATACAGTGCGCACTTTCGAGCATGCCAGCAGCAGCAAAAGCCCAGTCCGCCTTGCACGTACCCTGGTCTCTCACGGCGGTAATAACGCCCTGGTTGATCCAGTTGACGTAGAGCGGGACGAAGCCGCTGGAGGCACGAGCAGCGGATCGTCTGGTGACGTTCGGGGGATTCGTGAGGATGGTGAGTCTGGAGCTGGCGAACTCTTCGACAGTCAGATCCGCAAACGGGGTAACACCGAGCGTGTAGGTATGGTTCTTTGCGTTTTCGCGCGCGGCGAAGGCCATGTTGTTGTTGTACACGGTGGTACGGTAGGCGATCTCGGAGCTGAGGTAGGCTCTCTTGAACTTGGCTCGGAAAGAGGCAAAGTTGTCACGGAGATTACCGGCATAGACGACGACAAACAGAATGAATAGGAGAGACTTCATTGACAAAGAAAATTATGACGACAGCGGTGGAAGTGTACCTAAACGGACAATAATCATTAAGCTTGTCAAGTGTCTATTTGCGCACCACTTTTCGACCAATCAAATCGCGGAACGAAACGAGTTGAGTCTATCAAACTTGTGGCGAAGCAGAAGGAGTTCAGCGAGGAAAGAGCGGGTGAAGAGTGCTGTGGCTCGCGCTGTTCTCTGCGCGAGTTCTTCTGTGATCCGTTAGGGAGTCTGCCGGCATCACAGAAGAGAGTTCATACAAGCCACTGTGGCACCCTTTCTTTGAAAACGAGGGAAGAGAGGAAAGATGCCCGGGAATGGGTATCGGTCTCGTTGACTCATTCCAATACGTATTTTGTGTGCACGCAACAGAGCCATACACCATACACCGAGTTTGGGAGAGGATTGTCCATTTGACAGTCGATAGGTGGAAACAGATTGCGATGGAATAGGGGAAGGAAACCCGCTCCATCCCCAGAAGATGAGCTCCATATGGCGGTATTCCACACTTCCTCAACAAACACCAGGGAACACGTACATATCACATAGTTAACCGAGAATTGGCTTTTTGGTGTTGAACCATCTTCGGATCACGAGAATCTGAACAACGGAAAAGAGGAAGAAGGACGATATTTCGATGATGTTGATCGCGGACACGCGGTCATGGGTCTTCATCACAGCTACAGATCACGCACATGATCGACGACCCACACTCTCTTCTCTTCTCCTCCTGAATACGGTATGCCGCCTGTTTCCCCTTGATCTCCTCCGTCATTTCCTTGATCTCCTTCATGGAATCGCCAATGTGGATAATCTACTCATGACGGAATGGGAGCGGTAATGACATCCTCGTCCTTCAGCAACTCCGAGTTGTCGTCCTTCAACGAATCATCTACCGATAAACGGACAGAAAAGCCGCGAGATACACGTCTCTCCCTCCTCCAGACGGATATCCACGCGCTTCACCTCGTTTGAGAACAGGGTTTTGTCATTGTCCAAACAGAACTTGTACTCCGCAAAATACGGAATTTCAAAATCGACATCCTACGAGTTATCCGTCGCAACCGTCCATGACTCTGTAAATGGCGGGATGAGAAGGATCGGTTCCCATATTCACATCGACCAAGGTTTCTTCACGACCGATCGACACGACCTATTTCTCACGAAAGAGCGAATAGACAACGGTGAAGTGAATATCATGCTTTCCTCCGTCCACCACATTGACGTACAGCTGCGGCTTGTGACCCACGGCCATTTCGTCGTATATGCAGCGCTTCTCTCCCACGGGAATCTGCCACTCAGCAAGGAGACGTGATCCTACCTCAATAATCACGCAGGTTGCGAGACAGAAGAGGACAAACGGAATAACTCCTTTCATTCTTTGGAAATCGCGAGAATGACTGCGCCGCGAAATGCGCAAAATCGGTCCTCCTTCCGGAATAGAGCAAGACGCCGCTATTTGTTGTGCGTTCACAGACAAAGACCGCATGGACCAACAAGCGTACCAGACTCTCATTTCTGCTTTGACTTGCATTGCAAACCCAGCGTCACCCTCTGATATGCGTGCAATGGCGGAGGAGAAGGTGAAGGAGTTTCAAGAGTTTGATGGTTCCATCGACTATGCCATGACGATTCTCACGACGCAGGATCCGAGTAAGCCGTTCGTTCGTTGATGGTATTGTTTAGACCACACGGACTATGTGAAGCACTTCTGCCTAAACTGCATGAAGGTGAACATTATTTCCAAGTGGATGACGTATAACCCGACCCAAAAGAACGCCGTGCAGCGATTCGTTATGGAGTATCTGACGAACAACATCAACGTTTGTCTGTCGTCGACGCGTGATCGGTAGGATAGCACAAACACGCCGTCCTACGTGATGGTCAAGTTCGCAGAGGTGTTTGTGGAGGTGATGAAGCGACAGTGGCCCCAGTACTGGGGAAGTCTCTACGACGACATAACGAACGTGATGCGGAAGAGCAGCTCCCAATTCTACACGGGCGTCATGATTTTTGAGTTCCTTCTGCAGGAAATCACGGACGATAGCGCGAACAGTCGTCTCACGGAGAGTCGGCGCCACGACCTGCAGTCTGTGCGTGTTTGTTCCCTTGCTCACCACTAGGCCTTCAACAGCAAGGGCGATATGTTTATTCACTTTATCCTTTACACAATGCGTAACTACACGAACAACGAGAGCGGCGGGAGACTCATTCTTCTCGAGTGCGTCCGTCTGTTCACGTGCAGCGTCCCGCTCGTTCCTCCTCGCGCTTCTCCTCACCCCTAGCTCTTTGAGAGCACGCTCAAGACCAACTTCGACGGCATCATGGCATCCTTCAACGCCTTCTCCCTCGACGAGGAAATCCTCCCCGAGATCCTCGCGCTTCTCGGCAACATGGCGAAGTGCCCTCCGGACTGCGCTCTCACCCCTAGAGTGAAGTACTCCTCCTCGAACCGGAGCTTCGCCATCACCGTGCTGGGCAAGATCGTGAGCATTTCGGAGGGCATCACCAGCCACTTCGCGGACCAGTACGACTTCTACTTCATCTACAAGGCCTACTACCTGTCGTGCTTCGGCGTCCTCTTCACGCGTAGAGCAGTGATCGACTTCTGCGTGTGTCAGAAGAGTCTGCTGTCCTACTGGCTGCCGTCCGAGGCGAGCGTGTACAACCACCTGCTGTCGCTCATCGTCCCGCTGCTGGCGTTCCCGCGCCTGGAGATCGCGAGTCTGGCGCTGACGGCGCTGCCGACGCTGTTCCCCGACATCTCGCGGAACGACAACAACTGCATCAAGTGAGTGTTGAGAGAGGGCGTGAGGCGCAGGAAGGAGGCGGAGGGGAAGATCAACGAGCTGGTGCAGTGTCTTCTGCGGAGCATCCAGAGCAACAACATGAAGAGTCCCAACTTCAACGACATGAAGTGCGAGCGACGCCATCGCCTCACGCGTAGCTACAGCGACTACGACAGCGACGACCAGCAGGAGTACAGCAACGACTACAACCGCTACTGCGCCGACGCCACCACCACCGTCTCGGGCCTCTGCCACTACTACGCCAACCCGCTGGTGCAGGCGATTCTCCAGATGTCGCGGTCTCTCGTCTCTCTGACGCGTAGCCTGCAGACGCAGTACTCGTCGGACCCCATCTGGTGCGACGCGTTCCTGAAGATCGTGGGCGGCATCAACCTGGGCATCAACCGCTTCAACCTGGACATGACGAAGCAGGCGCAGCTGCTCAGCACGGGCAAGATGATCGTCGACGTGTTCATCAAGCAGCAGATGGGACAGAACGTGGAGACGGACACGTACCTCGTGGAGTTCATCTTCTCCTTCCTGTGGGTGATGAAGAACGACCTGCCGTCGCTCGTTGACTTCATCATGCTCCTTCTCAGCATGATCGAGAAGGCCAGTTCGGCGTACAAGTAGGGGGAGAGACGCGCGTTCACTCTAGTGGCAACGCGGCGGACCAGCTCAAGATCAGCGTCACCGCCTCCGAGCATCTGTATCGCATTTGCAAATTGCTCGGGAGCTCGCTGCTCATGCAGCTGAACGGCATTCTCTCCAGCCTCTTCGCCCAGATCACCACCGCCTACGACGCCACCGTGCGCAACAACCTCTGCACCGCGTTCTGTAGCTCTGTCTCGTCCGTCTGATGTCTAGTGAACCTCGCCTCGAACCTCTCGCAGCCGGAGGAGCGCAAGAGCCAGTTCACGCGCGTGTTCTCGCCCATCATCGACTTCCTGCGCAGCGACGCCAACGTGAAGGGCTACGCCAACCCCGTGGTGTTCCACGAGCAGTACAACGCCAAGTAGCGTCTGATTCGTCGACTGAGGAGTAGTTTGGACGCGCTGGCGAGTCTGTCGTCGCACCTCTCCTGTCTGGCGGCGATGTTCGACGCCATCTTCACCACGTCGGAATACCTCGTGATCAGCAGCTCCGCCTTCCTCGCGCTCGGCGAGCCCCTCGCCGCGCTCTTCGACACGGTGTGCTACCTCCTCGTGGGCACGGGCAACGACGAGCCCGTGGTCGCCTGCTGGCGGTCCATGACGCTGGCGGAGGCGTCCAGTGTGACCTGTCAGGGTCAGGTGCCCATTCAGTCGACGCGTCTGTACACGCTCTTCTCGGCGCTGACGGTGCGTGTGTGGCTTCCTACTGACGTGTAGCGTGTGTGGCTGCATTTCCTCAGTTCGGAGACGTCGGCGTCGGACGGCGTGATCTCCTTCTTCACGCAGAGCCTGCAGCGCTACATGCCCTTCTACCGACTGAGCATGCTGTCGCTGGTGATCCGAAACATTGTGGTCCCCCTCTACCTCTCCTCGTCCTCGCTCTGGAGCGGGAAGAACGACGCGATCGATGCCGTGTACCAGCTTGTCTACACCGCGCTGTCGCAGTCCTTCCTCCGTCTGCCGCGCGGCGAGAACGTCGAGTTCAGTGGGGGATGTGAGGGGGTGTGAGGTGTAGTGAGGAACCTGGGAATCACGCTGCCGAACGAGTCGCCGGAGGAGGCGTTCTCGCTGGGTTGTGATATGATCGTGGACGCGGCGGGTCTGAGCTGCTCGCAAGCGGTGCTGGACATGCTGTACGCGCTGCTGGGTTACGCCACCAAGGGCTACGAGAAGACCTTCGCTGTGCGCCAGTTCTCGGGCGAGCTGGCGGGTCGTGTGTGCGACACGTACAGTCGCGGCAAGGGCGGCATGGGTCCGAATCGCGTGAATGCGTACATGGGTGTGAGTCCGCGTGGGGCGTGGCGAGGCGATGTGAGGCGTAGTGTCGAAGGACCCGACGCTGCTGCGAGACACGGAGAACGTGCGCGAGAAGCGCATCCCCTTCTTCCGCAAGGCGTTCGAGAACGTGGTGGTGAATCACCCGGACGTGGGCAACGCGATGTGTCAGCTGGTGATTCTCTTCCTGCAGACGGACTCCGAGTGGAGGTGGTGGAGGCGGTTGACGCGTAGCATTCTCCTCAAGGCGACGCTGAACGTGTGCTCGTGCTTCGTCCCGTACATCGGCGCGCGCACGAACTACGCGGCGTACCTGGACCAGATGTTCGAGATCAACACGAAGAAGATGATGACGGACGACCTGGACGAGGTGGTAAAGAAGCGCATGCTGACGATCAACACGTACATTTTCGGGTTCAACATCGTGAAGCGAAATATCGCGCCGATCCGAACGAGCGCGAAGGAGAACGTCTCGTCGAACATTGATCAGTTCCTGCTCTCCACGGGACTGGTGAGCGTGGACATGTACCAGGGGTTCGCGAGCAAGATGCGTTCGTGCAAGGAGGAGGCGGGATGCGTGGAGATTATGACGGACTTCATGAATGAGATGCAGAACTCCGGAGAGGGAAGTAGTGTGCTGTGTGCTTGCGTTAGGCGTAGATTCGAGAGGCATGGAGAAGCTGAACAAGATGATTGAGATTCCGAAGCTGAAGCTCGGGAAGGGGAAGAAGAACCGAAAGAACCAGAACTACAACAAGGGAAGGAACCAAAACCAGAACCAGAGCCAGAGGAACAAGCAGAAGAAGAACAGGAGACGAAATCAGAACACAAAGCGTAACCACGTCTTCGGAGACGACGACGACAATGAGGATTTGCAGTACATGTCAACATGGCATTAATCAGGTTTCCGTTGTTTGTTAGGAAATCGGCGGGATTTTCGACATGATGTGTGCGTCAAAATGGGCCGTATTTGCGGAGCCACTGGATCGCATCTCAAAGACTAGAAGAATTGAACATGGTACGAGGCGGTCTCCTCCACTCACCGCACTAGGGTTTTGAAAAGGAAGTTCTCAAGGCTGGAGATGGTGTGCATTTCCCTAAGATGGGCGATACGCTCACGATGCACTACACCGGTACCGTATGTTTCTATATCGAGTTGGTGATTCCGTGTAGCTTACTAGCGGCAAGATCTTCGATAGCTCCCGCACTCGTGGCAGACCCTTCCAGTTTGTCATCGGTATTGGTCAGGTGATTAAGGGTATGCGTTGGAGAATTATATGAATGTAATAGGCTGGGATGAAGGTGTGATGACGATGTCGCTCGGCGAGAAGGCTAAGCTCACTCTCACCCCCGACTACGGCTATGGTGCCAGAGGTGTTCCCGGAGTGTAGGTGCGTGAAGGGAGTGTGACGTGTAGGATTCCTCCCAATGCCACTCTCGTCTTCGAAGTGGAGCTTCTTAAGATTAACTAAGTACACAGTGACACGTTCTGTTTGTATCAAACACGCGCTGTAGGGAAGAAAAGAACGGCGGCGCTCTCAATCTCTCTTCTTTGCACGCAGGACTCCGTTCACAATCCGTATCTTCTTCTGCTCCTCTGGCCCAGAAATGCGCGACGATAACTCCCTTTTCCGTCTGTCGTAGTACCTCCGCACTCTCAACTCCTTTACCAAACTGGTGACGTTGTAATCGGAAGGGAACTCCGTTTGGGGAGGAGTGTACTACACATCACGCAAGTCATGCCAGCGATACGCGAATGACTGTGGGGACTGTAATCCGATCCGATGGGTGGGGCCAGCGGGAGAATCCGCTCCATTGATCACGCCCTCCCCACTTTAGGAAGCCAAAGAACAGCAGAATCGACACGACCCCGAGTAGAGAGAATAGCAAATCGAAAGCACTGCGTGCCCGCATGGCAATCGATTTGTGGCAGAAATGAAGTACAATCACATTCCAGAACCATGCTTTAATGCCATTTCGCGCGAAGTGGACAGGTATTCTTCTCCCCTGTTTATGTGCTACACCCACCTGCTCATCGCCAAGGGTATTCCGTTTGAGGAGAGAAGTGAGCAGTAGGCAGCTGGAAGGATACGCGAATCACTGGCATCCTTGCTCTGGTGACATGTCGAAAGCTCAAGTCGAATGTGATCCGCGTGTACGATCCCTCCGTTTGTGCGGTCCTTTGGTTGTCACGCGTAGACGTGCAGATTGCTGTTTGAGCTGGAGCTGTACGAGGGATTTGCCTCAAAGTGCTCGTTTGGCAAAAGATGGATTATGGTTCCGTTTGTGGACAGCTGCTTCTGCTTCCTCCTCGAAGATGAGGACGATCTGGCGTGCTGTCGTGTGCGAGTGCGTGCTGCTCTCTGGGTTCATCCTCAGATTAACGAAATGGAATCGTACTATTCGAACGTCATTCCCCAGGAACCGGAGCCCTCAAGGAAGAAGTCTTCAAGGAAGGGTTTTTTTGACCCTATCATATCTGCAGTGACATCCGTACGTTGTCTTCCAATGCCACTCACTGTATAGTTCCGTCTTGAAAAGCATGCCGGTCGTGAACTCGTAGACCTGGTTCGTTGAAGTGATTTCTAGGAGGGAGTGGAGGGCGAGGCTGTACTGGACTTTTTCTACAAAGATGCCATGACAGTAACAGCCATCAAGAAGAAAGATCCAAATGAGAACCCTGTTCACGTGGAAACCCCCAAAGAGGAAGAAGACGAGCGCGAGATACTTCGCAAACAGTGTCAGCAGCAGTGTCAACGACAGCATTTCTCCTTCGACACAACGAGCGACGAGGACGCGACGCCTCCGCTGCCTCCCGTTCCGCTCTCCCCTCCTCTTCCCTCTGTTCACGTGCTGGAGGAGTCTGCTCACCCTCCTCTCATTCGCAATCCCCAAGCCACCTCCTTCCCGACCACGCGCATAGAATCCTCGGCAGAAGAGCGCGAGCAGCTGAAGGCGGGTCTGCAGAACCGCGACTTCTCCTCGATGTTAGGAAACGGCGGGAGAATAAGGCGTAGGTTCGACGACACGATGACCGAGAAAGAACCGCGGCAAGTGGGTCGTGGCGTGAGCGACATCAGCGAGAGCTCCGAGCTGCTGAACGAGATGAACGACCTGTTGGACAGGCAGGAGCGTGGCGGGTACTTGGACTCCATTCTGGACGAACACAAACAGAACGTGATCGAGTTGCGACGCTACCAGCAGGAGGACCCGGAGTGGAAGGACGAGAATCGAGGCGAGGTGGACACGGCAGGCGTGTACGTGATCGATGACGCGGATCGCTTGTTGAGGGAGGAGTCGTTGGGTCGGATATCAAATGTGTCGGACGCACCTATGATGACGCTGCTGCCGGAAGAGAACAACAACGTGTCTCCGAAGGTGAGTTATGCGCCGTCGATGAAGAAGCAGAAGCACGTGGTGAAGGACTATAAAGGACACAGCAAGGAGTCGATCATGATCATGCAGGACATTGACGGACTTGCCGGCACTTTGGACGAGATTGAAGAGGAATCGGAGGATTCCATTGAAGGACCGGTGAAGGAGCCTGTGCAGGAGCCTGCGGTGGTGAGACGCTCGCCGCACTCGACATTGCTGCCTTCGGTGGTGTCGATGGCTTCCTCGCATTACAACTCACTGACAAGCAACAACAGTGGTTCAGATTCATCGCAACGAGTATCGCCTTTGATGACTCGAAGACAGACCTTTCCCGCTCATCCTTTCACAAGAAAGTGATTCGTGTGGCGTGTTTGTAGCAAACAACCCACTAAAACGACTTAGGCGGAAAGAAAGAAGGAGAGCATCATTTTCAGGATGTCGGGAACGTCGCCCACTCCCGTCTTGATGTTGAACTGCTCCAGCACGTCTACGCTCAAAACGGAAGGGAAACCCTACTCTTTCCATGCGGGCCGAAGAATGAAAGAAGCGGCTTCGTCTGCTCCTCGAAGACGGACAGGCGGTTTTCGATCACCTCCAGGCAGTCGTCGCTTCGTTGAATGAGCTCCTCGTGACAATCGTCGCAGGTATTGCCCTCCTTCGGGAGAAGGGGCGGCAGGTTGAATCCGTTGTTCATAATACTCGCGACGTTGTACGACCGGCCGCAGTGGAGGCACACGCGTCGTCCCATGAGCTTCTCCACGAGCACGTCATGCGGCAGGTAGAAATAGACAGCCAGATCGATGGGAATTGTCTTCGCGATGGCGCTCGCCTGCGCCTCGTTTCGCGGGAACCCATCCAGAATCACGCCCGATTTGTACAGGGGCTGTGCGAGGATCTTGGTAACAACGGGGAGGACGATGTCGTCAGGCACCAGACGACCCGAGTCCACGTAGGGCTTCACGGCTTTGCCGAACTCCGTTCCCTTCGCCATTTCCTGCTTCATGTAATCTCCGGATCCAAAGACGGGCAGCTAGGATGAAACGGGGAGAAGAGACTCACATTCAGCACGGGAGAGATGATCCGCGAGTACGTTCCCTTCCCCGACCCCGGAGCGCCGAGGAAGAGAATGTTCTTTCTCTTTATGTTCAGCGCGTCGTTCTACGACTAAGAGACCACACCAAGCGAATACCAGCGTCTTGTAGAACGACATCACGTCCACTCCAGACTACACATAACGAGCGAGACACGACACTACGCTGAGTTTGTCCAATTCCGTGGATAGCGCCGCACTGTTCAGCGTGCGGAGGGACGGGAGGATGTACTTCAGTTTGGCTACAGTAACTGCATTCATAAGAGTAGAAGAGTGAAGAAAAGAGGGAACGAATCATTTCCGTCCTTCCCGATTCCAGCGTGATTTCGGTTGTGCGATCCCTCCAATCCGAATCCATCGAAAAGTCCGCCCCTGTGGGCTTCACGGATCTCAAAAAGAGCGCGTCATTATGGATTTATCCATAAATGACTTGTAGGGACATAATGAGTACGTGAACTCTAGATCGAATGCAGTCACGATCGTGATTGATGTCGGAGGAATCCTCAGCTCGATCCACGGGAATGGGAAGAAGAGCGTGGACAGGCTGCTGCTGCTCATTCTCAAGCTGCTGACTGCATCACAACAGACCGAGGGTTCGTATTACTGGAAGTAGTGCTCTTTCCCGTCAATAACCCCCAGCTATCGCTTTTTCGACTCCCGCTACGTGATCGGAAAGACGCCCAGCGAACTCAACAAGTACGTGGCTCTGCTCAAGAAGAACAACTACACATCTATCGCGTCCTTCGATTCGTCCTACGAAGTAGTCGATTTGCGTTGATACCAGAGTAGATCATTAACCGAAGCAGCTTCCTGAAGTTTGTGGAGCAGCTCTACGCACTGCTGGATATCCTCTCCCTCGGGGAGAAGCTTCAAAAGAGGTTGCTCCTGTCAACAGGCATTCAAACGTAGTTCGATTCTCACCCAGGCCGTCGAAGAGCAGCAGCTGCGAGTGCAGAAGATGAGGGACGAAGCAGATCCTGCCCAGGCGCAGCAACTCAAGATGGAGTCGGAATTGCTCGACGAGCGTCTAATGATCGTGTTCTTCGTCTAGCTGTCTTCACCGTAGTGCAACGGTTCCGCAAATCCGAAGCGCATTCCACTTCGTGTGTGGATCGAGTCATCGCCTCATCTTCGCCTGACGCATAGCACAATCCAGGAGCTGCAGCGCGCGATCGCAGCGGAGACGATTTCGACGGCAAACCTGTTCTTCGTCGGCGATCTCTCGTACGTGCTCGAGATTCGCGAGGACGTGCTTTCGGCACACTTCTTGCATCTGAGCGTTCGCTTTCGATCCGTGAGTGACTCTGTAGCAGGAACAGGAACAGGAGGAGGAGAAGCCCGCGAGAACGCTCTGCGTCATCGACGTGAGCGAGATCCCGCCAAGCCAGCAGGAGTTTCAGCAGAAGTTCAACGCGACGTGGCGCGAAGCCGTCTCCGCCGACGCTCAACCCATCTGCTGGGTGCTCACGCCGCAGTCAGAGTTGTTGCTGTCGCCGCTCCTGGCACTTCCCATATCCAGAAATCGCTTGTCTTCTCTTCCTTCACCGCACTGGAGCGTCTCACAGCCACTTCACTCCACTCGCTTCCCGTCCTGCGCCTGCAATCTCGTGGCGAACGACGTGTTGATCGACTCGGTGCAGTGCGTGAACGTGAACGGGTACGCGGTGGTGAGCGAGGCGCCGTCGACGCCGCAACGCTCGCCGCCAGCCGTGGACGAGGTGACGGAGCTGAACGAGAAGTGTGTGCTGAAGAAGAAGGGTCCGCGCGTGATCGTGGCGAAGTCGGACTACTTCAAGGAGAAGCAGGAGGCGCTGCAGCAGCCGAAGAAGGACGTGGAGGTGGAGACAATGACGATTTCGTCACTGCGCGTAATCGACGCTTCTTTTGTCAACTCTCTCATCGCCTCGCCCTTCTTCCTTCTCTTCGGTCGCTCCTCCTCCTTCATCCACCTCATGCGATCGCTTCTCCTCGCCCACAAGGCTGCCGTGGTCTCTCTCTCCTCCTCCTCGCCGCTCCTCCTCCCACTCACCACCACTTCGGCCTTCTTGTTCTTCCTCCACGAGTCGCCTCCGTTCGCGCTGCGCGGGATGGCGGAGCGCGACTGCGCTGACCTCCTGCAGGCGAGCAACACGGACGCTTTCCTCGTCTGGCACCACGTGTTGGAGGGTTGTTGTGGGGAACTGAGTTGATGTGTAGAGATGAAGGAGTTGGGACAGAATCCCGAAAACGTCCCGATTTCTGGAGTCCTTCCGGGCGACCTGCAAACGTACTGCTTTCTCCGCAAGCTCAGCGCGACGAAGAACAAGAGCGAGCCGCGGAGCGAGGCCGTCGAAGAGGAGTTTTTGACGGAGCTGCGACGAAAGCTACAGTCTGTGTCGGTAGAGGCGTTGACGTGCGTTGAGGGTAGATCGATCAGATAGAGCCTTCCTCGCAGCGACTGCTGCACGTGGGGGATGTGGGGGTGATCATCAAGTCGCGAATCGACGAAAAGTGTGGGATGGTTGGGGGCGTGAGGTGTAGCTATCGGTCGGTGTTGGGCATGATGGACGTGGACGTGGACTGGTTCTTCGCGCAGCTGCGCAGCGTGTACGAGGAGTTCCGCGACGACTTGTGTCGGTGCTGTGACGGTGATTGAGGCGTAGCGGAGCACGCGTTCAACGAGAAGGTGATAGCCGTCCTGCAGACGAAGTGTCTGTCGGAGGAGGAGCTGAACAACAAGTACGGGATTCGGTACGGTTGTGTGAGTGGAGTGATGGTGAGGTTGTATGGAAGTACGTCGCAGATTCGGTGTCGCGAGTACCTCCTCCAAGTCCTCCTTCGTTTATGTGGGTGTGTGACGAGAGAGTGAGGACTAGATATATACAAGTTCACGCCTGACAAGAAACACATGAAACCCTCCACGTGGGTGCTTGATCGATGACTGACGTGTAGCGATCCAGTGCCCCGCCCCGTGTTATCCACCGTCCTTCACATGCTCAAACAGATCACCTTCATCTTCGACGCCTTCGATGGAATGAAGAGCGTTCTGGACGTGCGCCTTGTCGCTCTCGCTCACGAAATAGAGGGTGTTTTGTCCGCTGTTCCGAGAGAGTCTTCCACGCACGCTGTGTGCCGTGTACTCGGGACTGGAGTTGGACTGTCCCATTCAGATCCCTGCGGCGAAGCAGGCGCCGGTGCGACCTCCGCGGAAGAGTACGAAGGAGAAGAAGAAGGTGATTATCACGGCGAATGCGCGGCCGTCGCAGGAGCAGTCGCAGCTGTTGTCGCTCCAGGAGCGGTTGAAGAAGAACTCCACGGTGGTTTCGTTCCCGACGATCGATTTCCGCGTTGTGAAGCACCGCGTGCCCAAGTCTCGGAGAAAGGTGTAGTCTTTTGGGGTGTTTTTTGAGAGTTGTTTCTTTTGGTGTGTTTCTTGAGAGTTGTTTTCTTTGATGTGTTGTCTGTTGACAGTCGTTTCCTTTGAGGTGTCTTCTGTTGGTAGTCGCTTTGAGTTGTCATCCGTTAACGATCACTTTGAGTTGTCATCCATTAACAATCACCTCCTATTACAGACAGCTCAACAACCACCCACTCCTCAATGACAACAAACACACCACTCAGTTATACTTGGCAGCATAATCCGCTAGCGACATACCCACTCGCTTCCTCTCCTTCGGCACGACAACAGGCTTCTCCTTCACAGGCACCGGATCCATATTCAACTCGAACGCGTGGAACTTCTCCGCCGTCATCGTCTCCTTCTTCTTCTCTTCCTTCTTCTCCTGCACCTCCTCCTTCTCCTGCACCTCCTCATGCTTCGTTCCCGTGCTCCAACTCACCGACGGCATGGTGGGTCTGCGCGACAAATAGTTCTCCTTCTACGCCTCACCCCCACCACTCTCGCCTACGCGATTCTGACTCGACTTCCGCATCAACTCCTCGTTCAGGCGGTGGTGTTTCTTCGCGATGCGATCGATCACCACATCACGCTCCTTCAGCAGACGAATGCGCTCCTCCTCCTCCACCTGCAACTCCTCCAGCCGGCGATTCACGTCCGTCAGCTCCTTCTCCAGCGCCACGCGCTTCGCCTCGATCTCGCCGTACATGCGGTTGCGCGCCTTCGACAGCTCCTCCTACGCCTCATTCCCGCGCTCCTCGCCCACCTCCACGTTCTTCAGCTCCGTCTCCAACTGGTCCTTCTTCAGTCGCAGGTCCCCCTGCAGACGAATCGTGTTGATCTTGTGGACGTCCACCGTTAGTTGACGACGCGCCAGCAGCGCCGCCAGGTCCTTCTCCGTCGGCACCTTCGTCTCCAGCTCCTTCATCGCGTCGCTGCGCTTCTTGCATTCCTGGACGGTAATGGAATTCCAGAATCAGTACCGATTTCGTCATGACGGGCTGTTGGTGGTGCTCTCGCTCGCTCAGGAAGGAGTTGAAGTCCTCCTCCGTCAGCTTGCTGTTCGACAGGCTGTTGAGGTCCACCTCCTTCTCGCCGTCGCCGTACGTCAGGAGGAGGATCTGAGCGTGAATGCGCATGCGAACGATTACCTTGTTGGTGAGCACTCCATCCACCACATATTCCTGGTGGCACTCCTTGACGTCCAGGATTTGTCGGATGAGGTAGATTCGCTCCTAACGCTGAGAGAACGAGGAGATGGGGACGTTGCCGATCGTTTCGCGGTGAAGAACGAAGTCGCTGCGCACGATTTCGTCGAAGAAGGGGTTCTGCAAGTAGGAGACGATCTTCTCTCTCGAAAGGAAGATGGTCAGCAAATCCTCAAACTCGATGGTATCCGCCGTAGCTACTCCGTCACGCTCCACACGCTCTTCTCACATTTGTGCTTCTTTGCTGGAGCGCGCTTGGTCTCCTCTTTCTTCTTCTTCTTCTCCACGTATGCATATTCATCCTCATCGCTTTCGTGTGAGGCAACGATTCAACGCATACTCGTCGATAAAACTGTCATTGTCGTCGTAATCGTCGTCGTAGTAGGCCGGCTGCTCCGTTTTCCTCTTCTTCTTTTCTACGCGCGCCTCCTCCTCCTCGCTGGCCTCCTCCTTTCTCTCTCGCCTGCCCTTAAGCGACAAACGCACATGTCCCACTTCTTTCTGTTCCGAAGACGCTTGATTTCCTCGTCCTTCTCTCGTCTGCTGTAGTATTCGCTGAACAGCTCCTCTCGCTGCAGATCGGAGAGCGATTTCCATTTCTCTTCCGTCAATCCGGGAAGTGGAGGCATCTGCGAGTACTGGTCGAACGTTTGCATGATCTCGTCGTCATCCATGTTGCCCTACGCAGCATTAGTGCGCGATTCAAAAAGAACTTCGTCCGAAAACACTCTTTCTTCCTTGTCCTTCTCACTCATGACAATGGGCGAATCGTAATGTGAGGAAAAAGAAATGCGCCATCCGGGATTCGAACTCGGGTCTCACGCTTGGGAAGCGTAAATGCTAACCACTACACCAATAGCGCATCTTGTTGAAACCTCTTCCCTCCTCTATTTCAGAGACCTGTCCGCGTCGTCTCTCCCTTATTTCGCAAACAAACATGGGAAGTGGAGGCAAGACCAAGGGAAAGCGACAGGCGCATGCCGCCAAGCGCTATGGCAAGCGAATGAGGGCTCTGCCCAATCGCATGAAGGATCTCGACCAGATTCAGGTGCACTGTGCTCTGCGCTCCTAACGGAATAGGACGAACTCAAACTGGATCCCGAGAAGCGCCTGATCGAGTATGACGAGGACTTGCCGGGGTTTGGAGCAGTTTGTGTGGATGACTCGCAGAGGAGGCCAGTTCTATTGTCTGTACTGCGACAAGCACTTCACGTCGAAGGAGATTCTTGAAGAACACTACACTCGCAAGTTCCACAAGAAGAAGTGTGCCTGCTTCAACTGACTCACGGTGTAGTGTGAAACGAGCCAACGAGGAGCAGTATACGCAGGCGGAGGCGGAGGCGGGAGCGGGAAAGAGCAAGGAAGTGTACCAGCCGATTCAGCGTGACGAGAACGGAAAGCCCATATAAGTCGTTTAGACCGTGTTTGTTGCAAGGAACATGGGAACCCTTATTCTTCTTTCTCCTTGTCCTCAGCCGGAATCGAATCGTTGATGACCGTCGCAAAGCTACACGTAACGCGGGACAATCACCCAAACTAGTTCACAAAGAGGATGAGTATAGTCGTCAGTCCTCCGATGATGTAGCTATTGAATCAGCGCAGACCGCATCACCTACACGTGGATGTTGTAGTACTTGAAGTAGATGCTCAAAGCAATCAGTGTCCAAACCAACACCAGCGTCACGTTGAGCAGAATCATAGAAGCCTTGTTCGCTATGTCGTTAACGCCGCGAGCATGTCCCTACCACCGGGAGCCAAAAACATCAGAATCACCTTCATGATGAAAGAGCCGTCGTCCTTAAGCACTTCTTCCGTCATTGTCGTCGAATCGCGCGAGGAATTGAAGAAAAGTGAATGCGCGTACAGCCACTCTTGATAATCAACCAGAGTGATTGGTAACAAACCCGTGCGATAAGGTACAGAGTAAAGCGATTTCTCAGTTTCGAGTATACACGGGCGTCACGATGTGGGAATGGGGGTCCACGTACACGCGACAGAGGGCAGGCGGATCCATCGTCTCCCTCTTCCTGCAGTCCCCGCACACCCACGCTTTCTCGTCCTCTTCCACCTCTCCGGCACACACCCGATGAACCAGCCCTCCGCATTGGCAACAGCGGATCCAGGACTCTCGCACGGTGGGAAGCACGTTGAATCCGCACACAGTACACACCTGCAGGTCGTTCCACGAGGGCGTGAGCAGTGCGCTGCACCGATTGCACAGAATCAACTTGTGATCCGACACATCCCCCTCAAAGCAGCTCCTGCAGCACGGCGCACCGCACTCCGCGCAGAGCACCTTCTCGTCGTACAACTCAATGTCCGCCTGGCACTTCCAGCAGAACCTACACGTCACTCGCTCCAGCGTCGCCCACACGCCTGCCTTCACCGGCACCACCTTGTCCCTCACGTAGCCGTGGTACACCGCGTCCAGTCCCGGGAGCGCGCGCTTGGAGCTCTTCTTGGCGGTCAGCAGCTGCCAGCCCTTCTCGAAGGGCTCGATGCTTCGCTTGTACAGACTGGCGACTTGCTTCTCCGCCGCCTTGCCCGTCAGCGCCGGCACCTTCGTCGCGAGCGCCTTCGTGATGGTGGACCACTTCTTCCTGAAGCGCGCCTCCTTGAAGAGGAGGAAGGGGTCGAGGCCCAGCGAGGTGTACTCCGCGACGATGGAGGCGACGGAGGCGGAGGTGAGCGAGGAGGAGAACCAGGCGGTCTGGATGAAGTGGTTGAACACGTCGGCGTCCATCTCGTCTAGCGGTCAGGCGGGGTTGCGGCACTTACCTTGCAGACTCTGGATTTGACTCTCTGTGAGGGTAGGAGTGCGTCGGTCTCGTGCCTGAAGCAGCGACTTGATCATGCTCACGAATGTGTCGTCGTCTCCCATTCTCTTTGAGAGAGGTTGTTCCTAGGAGTTAATAGTTTAATGAAGTAGAGCTACTTCCGGCATCTCACAGGAATAGGGCGAATCGTCGTCCCCGCACTTCCAGCGATAGGGGAGCCTTCCGCTCGCTTCCAACCGCCGCCACTTCAGACAACGGTCACACTGTATCCACGTTTCCTTCGGACCCGCTGCCGGTTCTTCCTTCTTGACCATCCCCTTGACTTTGGCGGCGAGCTTTTCGAATTTCGTTCTCAGCGTCATCGCCATTTTGCGAATCCCTCGGGAGTGGATTCCTTTGTTGAAGAGCAGGCAATTGGAGAAGATGAGCCGAATCTGAAGATAACGCATACGACCGGATTGGATACATCGTCAAATACCTGTTGGGGCGATTCGTACTCCTTCATCGTCAACTTGTTCTAAACTGTCACAATGGGGAAATACGGGGCACGGTAATGGTTTCAAAGTCCATCGGAGTCTTAATGACGTCAAAGTAGGTGGGACAGCCAAGGGCAATCGGATCCACGGGCTTGATGAAGGGATACGCATTCTCATCCCTCATCAACGCTTTCACGATGCGTGTGCATTCCTCTTCATCCGATTTATCCATGGCGGGAGGGGTGTGAAGAAGAATGTGGGGTTTGTGTGTGAAAGAAGAGCGAATTGAAAAGGAGGGGAGCTAGAAGATGGAACAGCAAGCCGTCCTTTCCACAACTGATTGGAGCGCAGCGGATATGTCTATATGTGAGGGGAAACACTGTGGGTTGTGATGTCCTTCGCAAACTGGAAGGCATTTGGAAGAACCACAATTAATCATCTCCACAATGCTTTCTGCTTCCCGCTGCATTGCAAAGTAGACAGTGCTCTCATCCGTTTGTCACGCTATAGAAAGGTGGCGCCATTCACTCGCTTGTTCTCTGAGAGCGCAGCCGCGTTTGTGCCGAGCAACCATCCTCGTCGCAGCGTCCTCTACATGCCTGGATCGAATGCGAGAGCCATGGAGAAGGGAAAGACGATTCCCGCCGACGGACTCATTTTGGATCTTGAGGACGCAGTCGCCATCAACGCAAAGGTATGACTCATCACTTCCCCTATTCTTATCGTCATAGGCGGAGGCTAGGAAGATGGTGAACGAGCAAGTGAGAAAGGGTGGCTACGGACTTCGCGAGATTTGCGTGCGCATCAACAGTCTCGAAACGCCGTGGGGAGAAGACGATCTTCGTCTTATTGCCACTTCGGGCTGCAACGCCATTGCCCTCCCGAAGGTTGAGAGTGCGGAGCAGGTGCATTCCGAACGTCGTATTCATGTCTAGATTATGAAGGTGGATCGCATTATGAAGGAGTGCGGAGCGGACCCGAAGACGGTAGACATGGATTGTGTGGATTAGGAGTAGGAGATTTGGAGTCTGATTGAGACGCCTCGCGGTATTCTGAATGCCGACGAGATCTGCGGCTGTCTTCCTCGCAACACGTGCATCATCATGGGAACGAGCGATCTCTCCAAGGAGCTCAACGTGCACTCGCGCCGCGCCCTGCAGACTGCCCTGCAGCTGGTGATTCTCGCCGCGAAGAAGTACAACAAGGTTGTTCTGGACGGCGTTTATCTGAACGTGCGCGACCTTGTCGGCTTCGAGAAGGAGTGCGAGGAGGTGGGTGAGGAGATCACGAGTGATGCGTAGGGCAAGGAGTTCGGGTTCGACGGAAAGACGCTGATTCACCCGACGACTGTGGATATCACGAACAGAGTGTTCGCTCCCACGGCGACGGAGGTGGAAGACGCCAAGAACATCATTGCGTGCTTCAAGGAGGCGGAGTCGTCTGGAAAGGGCGTCGTGACCTACAAGGGAAAGCTCGTTGAGAATCTCCATGTGGTTATGGCGGAGAAGATCGTTCAGCAGAACGACTTGATCGAGAAGATGAAGGGCAACTGAGTTTAGTCAGCTGTTTGTTTCCACAGGCTTGGGCACAATCCTGTTAGCGAGCATGTTCCGTGTTGCTGTTTCGCGATTCCTGCCTCTGCTCTCCAAGTCGGTGCCAACACGCATGGTGGGAACTCCCTTCGTGGCGTCTTTCTCGGCTGCGCGTTCGTGTGTTCCATGATTGAGTTACTCTGTAGGAAAGAGAACAGCGTCGTCAGTGAACAACGTGGAGGAAACGATTGCTGTGAAGAGTGGGAATGACGCGTTTGCTTCACGAATAGGTACTTCAGGACAATCTGCGGTGTCTACCCAACAGGGAAACACAAAGGAGAAGGTGGAGGAGATTCTGAAGAGTATTGACATCACATCCCCAGAGCTGTCCACCACGGAGGCTAAGAAGCTGGAGGAACTCGACAAGCTGCTGAACGAGAGTCCCGAACTGAAGAACCTGTCGATGGACGAGATTATCGGTATGCTGAACATTTCAGAGGACGACAAGAAGCAGCTCGCGTCCCAGGTGGACGACATTCTGAAGTCGGGCGATTTGAACATGAAGGACAAGGACATTCGCGAGAAGTTCCCCGCTATGGACCCCACCATCGAGGCGATGATGAGCAACCTAGAGAAGGAGTTCGACAAAGTGCCGGGCGTGAGGGAGGAGTTCCAGAACTGGATCAACGCCACGCAGCAGCAGCTGGGTGCCAATTTGGAGATGATGGAGAAGCTGTCTCCGGAGGAAATCGACAAGCTCGCGCTCCCGCCTCCACGAGTGAAGGAGATCCTTGATCGTATTATTCCCGATACAGACAAGTTTAACTCGCTGAAGCTTGACGAGGGAATGGACATGAGCATGGACTTTGGTGTGAAGGGTAAGGATGATGAACCTGATGATGACGATGGTGAGCCGATTGAAGTGGAGGAGATCAAGATCCGATGAGTTGTTTTAGTGAATTAGCTTGTTGCAACAAAGAAGGGATGATTCTGCTCATTCCTCTGAAAATACCTCTCTTTAGTAGATATACAAATCGATAGGCTCCACAGAATCAATGCCGTTGTTGTGTAGCCACTCCCTTGCACCGTCATCGAGTTCTTTCAAGTTGAACGCCTTACACATATCAAGATCCAAGAAGACGCGCCAGTTATCGGGATCGGAAGGAATCATCTCCATCTCGTGCTCATGGAACAGATAATCATCCAGCACTCTTCTATGAATGACAACAGCGAGAGAAGCCGACTTGCACTCATCGATTCTGTTCCTAGGGAGTATGAAGTGGTTGACTGTGGTCGTGGTTTTCATACGGCTTTTACCGTTGCAAAAGACATCCGTGTAGATTTCCATTAGACACGGTGACAACTAGTTATAGCCGCATTACGTAAAGCTTCTCAGTATCCACGTTTTCTCCATTATTTGGAATTGCTATTTGTCAATAACAAACGAATCACTGAACACTTCCACATCCCACTGCAGAACCACAGACTCTCAATCCAGACATCGGTACTTCAGAAGAGATACACTGAAAGAAATACCCCCTCATTCACATCCCTCCATCTACAATTCGCAAAGACCCTTCACATACGCCAAATCCACGACACCAC
The DNA here is from genome assembly GCA_027406325.1 of Blastocystis sp. subtype 2. Lineage (NCBI taxonomy): Eukaryota > Bigyra > Opalinata > Blastocystidae > Blastocystis > Blastocystis sp. subtype 2. The sequence continues at coordinate 55,360 of JANPWJ010000382.1, forward strand.
TTCCATCTCCAAATCATCAATGAAATGAACGAATTCTTCTCCCACTCCCTTTCCCAAGCAAAGCCCTACATACAATTCCGCCCTCCATCACAACACACTATTCGTTGTTTCTCTTCCGTCCCAAGTGCCAAACGGAGTAGAACATGACATTGGTCCTTCAATTCCTGTCTCCTTTCTTCGTATGACCGCTCATCTATAGACTCCTACTCTCTTTGACCCATTGCCTGCCCCGGATAGAGGAAACGGAGGAGCACTCAAAACGCTTTCAAAAGTCGTATCCACTGTCTCCCTGGGGAAATCGTTGTCTTCGCGTTATGCGACATCACACATAGCGATAAGTAATAAGGACGCCGATATAGCATATGGATTCATCCTGTACAACTTCAAAGATCTCAATCCTCGCTCCGAAGAAGTGCTTAGCGTTCTGAGTCACGTGTGGGACGAGATTTGCGGAACAAAGACCATGATCGTGAAGAATCCACGTGGGTTTTGCTTGGTGTGTGTGAAGTTGAAGTACACTACACGTGGTCGAACATGAAGACGAAGGATATTATCGTCTCATTTGCGCGGTATGACCACAATACTAAGATCATTCCTAGCTCACAGGAGTTGCGCTATTCAACGGATGGAGAGCACTGGACGAGGGCACGCTCCCTTTTCACCCAGACGGTCGAGAACGTGTCGATGGGAATGAACTACTACATCCAGTTTACCGCGACGGACAACAGGAGTAGTATTCTCTTCCTCCGTTGAGCGTAGACGTCGTTCTCGTGCACAACGTGACGATATCGAGGGACCGCTCGGACCACTACTTCCTCTTCCACCACACCTTCGTGCCCTCCGCCTCTTACAAGGACTACCTGGGCGACATGCACTTCATCACCACGATCGACCGACTGACGCGCAAGACCACCTTCGTACGGACGGACGACTCCCTGAACTCTAGCTGAAATCGCTCCGCATCGTGTCCTACAACGCGTGGAACACCATGCCCGCGACGTGGTTCATCTCCGGCGCGCCGCGCTTCAACTGGTACTACAAGCGAATGCGCCTGCTGAGCGAGTACGTGCGACAAGCCGACCCCGACATCATCGTGTTCCAAGAGATCCGCTACGACGAGACGCTGGGCGACGTCACGCACTGCTTCCAGCTGCAGCACCTGGTCGAGTTGCTGCCGGCGTACCAGTACGTGTTCCAGGTGAGTGTGTGGAGCCCCTCTGACCCACAGCCCGCGAACATGTACGTGGAGCACGGCGCGCGCGTGGAGGAGGGAGTGGCGATCTTCTCCAAGTTCCCCATCGTCAGACAGGACTACATCATCCTCAGTCGCGACTACACGGACAAGGACGACAACCACCAGCGCGTCGTTCTGCACGCGACGCTGGCTGTGCCGTATTTGGGACATGTCCACGTTTATGGCACCCATTTGTCGCTCTCGGAAAGGGCGCGTGATCGGTGAGCATGCACGTGTTTCGTAATGCGCAGAACGGTCGTAGAACTCTCCGACTTCATCGACAAGAACGGTGAGAACGGTTTCTCCGTCTTCTGTGGCGATCTGAACGCGGAGCCGGACACTCGAGCGATTCGCTACCTCATTGTTCCTTGTGAGGAGGAGTGTTGAGAAATAGGGTTTGGGAGAGCTGGACGGGAAGAGGACGGATTACCGCGATGCGTTCCTGCAAATCCACCCGGAGCCGACACCGAGATCGGCCAACGAGGGAGTTCGCAGGAATGCGCTGACGTTCCCAACGGATAACCCTGTGAAGCGCATCGACTACATCATCTACAAGCAAGGAAAGGGGGTGCGTGTGAGCGTGCACAATTCCCAGCTCATCGGCATAAAGCCGCTGAGGGGTACAGAATCGAACGACATAAAGGCGGGAATGATGTCACAGAAGAGCGCGATTTGGGCGAGTGACCACCGCGGCGTCTTTGCGGACTTCGTGTTCAGCTAGTCCTTGTATTTTTGTGTGTTTGTTTGTGAGCGCCGTGTTGACAGGAGTAGTCCTTCTTTTGTGAGATGAGCGCCAGAGTCCGAAGACAAGTGGGAACCATACTGAAGACGTTGGAAACGCAGCTGAGCGAGGGAAACTACTACGAAGCGCTGCAATTGTACAAGTCCCTCCAGTCGAGGTGAACCTATTCACGATTCGTCATTCCCGTAGATACGAAGCTGCCGGGAAGTTCAAGGAGTCGGATGACCTCACCTATCACGGAATCGTGAACATGAATAAACACAACCAAGTTCCTATGTGCATTTAGACGGATAACGGATAGACTATATCTGCGTACGATCTCGCAATGGCGTACTTCAACTCCCTGAAAGTGCGGAATGCGGTCTTTTCTCCTGCGTTTGGAGGTGGGAGCGACATGGGAGACTCACATGTAGACCATTTCATCGACATCCTCGCCACTTTCCCGTCCGGAGAAGAGAAGGAAAAGCTCATTGGAGTGTTCTCATCGTGGCTATTGCACTGGTGAGAGTAACGTGTAGCTGGTGCCAGTCCACTGGAAACAAACTCGTCGGCTACCCCAAATTGAACGCGTTTGCTGCCAAGTACTACCAGGAAGAGAGTGAGGATCGTTTTTAAGCGTGAGGGGTAGAGGAGTACATGACTGCCAGCGAATTCTACCAGGTGAGCGAGAACATGAAGGATTACGCGGATATGGTCGTGGAGTGGTCGAAGGAGGGGTATCCGAGCGAGATCGACTTGTTCATTACTCGCCCCATCCTATGGTACCCTCGGTTTGGAGCGGTTAGAGCGTAGGTTGGCATCGAAGCAGAATCTGCGTGACGCAAACGCGTTCTACACCTGCATTCGCAACCACAAGGAGCTGGACTCCGTACTAAACTCGTTGCCGCTGGTCCACTTCTGCGACTTCCTGCTCCAGACTCTGTCGGTGGGTGATGAGAAGGGGAATGAGGGATAGAGGAACGCGGCCCCCGTGTTCAATTTGCTGAAGGACAAGTACGCGTCGGAGCTGAAGCGAGACCCTTCTTTCGACAAGGTGGGGACGGGATTGGGAAGTGAGGGGTAGATGATGACGGAGATTGGCGAGAAGTATTATAACATCCACCCCCAGTCGAATTTGCTGGAGAATATGATGCGCATGTTTTCTGGCATGTAGTATTCCTCTTTGTTTCTGACACCCTTTCCTCCCCTTCATCTCGGTTCAGTGTCCTTTGCAATGAATGAAGTGGTGAAGCGTTTGTATGTGAATACACTCATGCTTGCTCCCATGGTCCGTATGGTAGGGTATATTTCTAGTGCCGGAGTGTGCTCACAGATGGGTAGAATAGTTATCCGTTTCGCGTGCTGTGCCGCAAAAACGGCTGCAACACCGTGTTCTCGGAAGAGATCGTTGCGATGCGACTGGTGACATGCAAGAGGAAAGTGAACTGTACGTACTTCGCGCCTTCTTCATTGTAGCTGTTTTGGGAACCATCGAATATTACGACAACAAGAACTCCCTCGTGTTCCAGACGACGGAGGACGAAAAGGATCACCTCGTTCTCCAGCTGGGCGTTCCCACGCCAGAACTCGCCGTCCAAGCCGCCAAAATCGTGTACGGGGTGAGCACAGGAATTGAGCGATAGAGAACAGGATGTTTCTGCCATCGATATCAACATGGGCTGTCCCAAGCAATTCTCGGTCCAGGGCAATATGGGCTCGGCACTCTTGAAGACTCCCGAGGTTGCGTGTGCCGTTTATGTGCGTATGCTGCGTGAGACATAGATCGTCAAAACACTGTCCTCCTCCATTTCTCTTCCCGTTTCTTGCAAGATACGACTGCTCGACGGTCCTGTGGAGAAGACAGTGTGATCCCGTTGCAGCCGTGAGACGTAGATCGATTTCATGAAGCATCTCGTCGATTCGGGCGCATCAGCCATCACACTCCATCTTCGCTACACAGACGACCGTCCTCGCGTCCCGTGTCACGCGGAGCTCTTCCCCGCCATCCTCGAAGCCATGAAGGAGTACGCCCCCAACGTCCCCATCTGCTACAACGGCGACGTGTTCACGGAGAAGGACGTGAAGTCGCTGCACGAGCGCTACCCCAACGTGGGGCTGATGATAGGGAGAGGCGCGATTCTCAACATGGGCGTTTTCAAGGGAGAGGAGGTGAACTACGAGGACTCAAACCGCGAGTTCGTCCGCCTTTCCGCCGAGTTCAACAACTGCTTCGCCAACGTCAAGTACACCGCCTTCAGGGTCATCACCGAGGGCAACCACCAGACCACGCCGGAAGGGACGACGGTGCACAACGCGCATGACTGGGAGACGCTGGGCTCCGTGTACGGGATTGGGGAGGAGTGCGTGTCCATTCTGAAAGGGCTCAAAGAGAAGGGTCTGGATGTGGACGACAATCTGACATCCGAGAACGCGGGCCAGCACAGGAAGAGCAAGAAGCGAGAGAGAAAGCAAATGGAGAGTAGTTGATGTTTCCCTCCAATTGGGAAGATGTGCTCATTCTTTGTTTCACATGTCGTTCTTTGGAAAGTAGACGATGCCGCTTGGAATAATCCGCAAGAAAGGGAGAAACAACCAAACCCTTCACCTTCAACTTTTCCTCCGATAAAAAGCAGTCCGGCAGTGGTGTGACGAAGTGGAAGTGATAGCGTAGAATCGGGCAAGCCGTCCTTCTTCCGATTACCGAAGGATGAATCCACTCCGAAAGTCGTGAGCAACGCGTTCCCTGTCAAAGTTACCGCGCCGGAGAAACGATTGAAACTGGATAAGGGCACGGATTTCGATAGCGCCATGCCCCCGCCGCCTCCAAAGAAGACGGTGGAGAATCCGCCTTCTCTCGTGAAGATAATTCAGAGCGAGGTGGAGGAAAAGCTGGAGAAGCAACGACAGGACAATCGGGACATCATGGAAACAGTCACTGTCAATGCCGTCTTGCATCACTCACGGTTAGGACGCGCAGACGCCACTGTCATCGGAGCAACAGCAACAGAATGAGCACTTCGACGAAACCGTGTCAGACATGTGGGATTTGGTGATTACTGTGACGTGTAGTCGTCATTTCTCAACGACGTGGAAGGACTACTTCAACGAAACCATTGAGGCGCTTCTGGACATTGAAAGTGGATATGGAACACATGAATGATTTCTAGTCGAGCTGTCGTGCATCGAGAACAAGCTGCTGTTCAGTTATGACAATTCGGTGGACAGAAAGCTGGAGGCGTTCAACGCAACAATGAGCATGAACACGGTGGTGAAACGGATGGAGAAGGGGGAGTATTCGCATGAAATGGAAAACAAATAGCGTGTTGTGTTTGTCTCATACGCATTGTGTCCATCTGCATCTCGGTTGTTTGACACACTCCCTGCGAGTCCATGCCGGAATTCAGGGGTATTTCGGTTGAACGAAAAAGGATCGATTTCGCCAAAGATTGAGGTTTTGGAGTGGAGTTGCAAGTATATTTGTAGTGTGGTGGATGAGGGGATAGAGTTGTCCTAGCATATAGGTAGAGATGCAGCTTTGTGACTTAGATGATCTCTACGGCAAGTTTCGTATCGTGAAGATGCTGCGAATCGGGAGCATCGATAGACCTGCATTCGAATGCTCGGATTGTATGAGTATGCCCGATTCGGAGTGAGCAATGCGCCATACGAATGAGGCATAGTGGGGAAATTGAGTACACGGAATCCAAAACGGAACAAGAAGATCCGATGGCGTTAGGAGGGATTGCTGTGGCAGGAGATGCGAATCCTCAGGAACGGACGTCGAATCACACGGCCACAGATATATCGTCAGGCGTCCACAACGCTGGAACGGTTCCTTCTTCTGATGCTGTGCTTTGTTCGTTTCCGTGTGTCATTCAATAGAAGACGACCACTACGTCATCCAGTGCATTGAAGAGAATGGGCAGCGTGGATTCTGCTTCGGAACAGAAGGAGGTGAAGAAGGAGGTGAATCCAATGAACGGCAGTTTTGAGTTGGATCGTGCTGAGTAAAAGTGACGTATAGGGGTCCGCTGACCAAGTGTCTCGAAGAGGACGACGAGATTCTCTACGATGCGGACAAGTACGTTCCCAACGACACAACCATTCGAATCAAAGTGTATCTCCCGAACAAGAAGCCCCTCTTCGTGATTGTGAAGAAGGACGCCACAGTTCAAGACACGATCGAAATGACAATTCGCAAATCGAACGCCCTCGCCGCCGCGTTCCAGAAGACGTACCAGGAGCGGAAGGAAGCTGCGGAGAAGAGTCTCCACGAGAAGGAGAAGATCAAATCGCCCGAAGCCCATTCGCCGCCTCTGGAGGACGCTCCTCTCTCTCCACCTCATAATGGTATCCACGACGGAATCCACGATGGCATTGGCGATGGCATGGAGGGACTGAACGAGTTCCTGGACGCGGAGCGGTTCGAGTCGCGGTACGGCGATCGAGGCAGTCGGAAGGAGGAGTGCGTGCCGACGATCCGCGTGGACGACATCAAGGGCGTGGAGGCGATGACGCTGCTGACGGACAGCATGGCGTACGAGCTGCGAATGGCGGTGGGCGACGGAGAGTGCGACATGGACTTCCCGGGTAGGAGTGGTGGTGGTGTGTGAGGGACAGCGCTGGAGCGAGGCGGCATCATCACCAACTTCCTCGAAGACGAGTCGCAGGGGTTCTGCCTGGTTCCTGTTCCCGACTACCAGCCGCGGTGTAGTGGAGAGTGCTGTGACTGACGGGTAGCGACGACGCCCACGTCGATGGACCAGAACGTCGACATCCGCCTGATGTTCGACGAGAAGGTGTTCAACCTGACCATGCCCGCCACGTCCACCTGCCGCCAGCTGCTGAACGAGGCGCGCCACCTACTCTATCCTGGCCGCGTGTACGAGCTGACGGTGGCGCCGGAGGACAAGGAGCGTCTGAAGATGATGAGTGACGTGGTGAACGAGAACACGCGTCTGTGCGACATGGACGTGACCTCGTTCCGCATTCGGCTGAGTGGTGGTGTGGTGTCTTCGTCATGCGTAGAACACTTCTACGACGGACCGCGAATCGCCTCGTGTCCCACGTACTCCTACAACACGGACACCAGCGCCTACGACGAGGGCGTGGATCTGACGACGTACATGTTCACGAACTTCGAGGCGGGCAAGTACAAGGAGTGGCCCGTCGTGAAGATCACCTCCAAGGGGAAGCGGAGAAAGCGGATCTTCGCCATCGACCGCGACGAGGTCTTCGTGTACCCGCTGGCGTCGCTGTCGCGCTGCGGGGGGTGCTGCGCGTCCAACCAGACGACGATCTTCATTTCCAACATCATCGCGATCATTCCTCTCCACAACCCTCCGGACGGGTTTGAGCTGAAATACGAGGACGACGATTACGACTCGGACGATTCGGACTACGAATCGCAGCAGGATATGGATTGTGGGCGTTCTCGAGCGGGATCATGCGTAGATCGGACGCTGAAGCTTCGGTTCGAGACGATGAACGTCTCCGACTGTTGCGAGATCGTGAACCGAATTGAGCATCTCATGAGGAACTCTCATTAAGCGTTTCAGTGCGATTCGTGCCTGGCTGTGTTGTGATCTCCCCTCTGTGTCTTTCTCTTGTACTCTTTTCTTCCCGCGTGTTTCTTGTAAGAATCCGGAAATCGAGCCGTTTTTGCGCGATAGTTGCATTCTCGCAGAAAACCACAGGATTCAATGCAGTCGAAGTCTCAACACCGTAGGACGATGAGAGAGAGGAGAGTTACGGAACAGGCAATCGAAGAAGACGTAATCCCGTTGAAAAGGCGATTCTCATATTCGCTGTTGTGTTCTTTGTTTTCATTGTTGTGGGAATCTGCTCCTTGCTCTATATCGTGTTCTTCACGGAAGTAAACACCGAATTTTCCTCAACGAGGTGGCTCCTGGGTCTGGAGGCTTATCTCTAGCTATTCGGAGTCGAAGGCGCCGCAGAGAAACACCGTAGACATTCGAGCAGTCCTCTCGACGTACCCCACGTAGTCCGCACATCCGAAGCGTCATCGTGTAGGAGAGGCGTCTCTTTTGACGGGTCGCACAACATGAACGTCGTCATGAAGGAGAACAATCGGATTCATACTGTGAGGCAGTTTCTCCTGCGTGAGGTGTAGGTCGCATTCTGGGTGCGGATGAAGGACGTGATCAAGAAGGGGAAGCGAACCGTCCTCTCGTCGTTCGAGGCTCCGTGCTGTGGGCGTTGCATGACCAACTCGCGTGGTTTTTCCATCGCTTTAGAAGTGACGGAGAGCGCCGATACGTATGTATTGCTTGCGGCCTTCATCCTAGCCTTTTGACCGTCAGGTATCAGAGTGAGCAGAAGCCGTGCGATTCGTTCACCGTCGAAGTGAGCGAGAGGTAGGTGTGGGCGTGCGAAGCGACCCGTAGCGCCACTCGCTGGAATCACATCGCCATCGTCTTCCACGACCTGGGTCGCGTTTTGCCATCCCCGTCATGACTAGAGTGCAGCGACAGCACGGGCGTGTGCAAGACGGAGATCCTGTTCTACCTGAATGGCGTGTACCAGGACAAGAAGATCACTTCCTTCCTGCGCACGAGCAACAACGTGGCGCGCCAGGGCTCTCTCACCATCGGCAGCGACGTCTCGGGCATCAACCCGTTCGTCGGCGACCTGTCCTCCATCACCGTCGATTCGCTCACTCGCTCTCACGCGTAGTTGTTCGGTTCGGCGCTGTCGGAGAAGACGATCAACCGCCTGAGCTACACGCGGTCGATCTCGCGCGAGACGCTGGACGACATCATCCTGGTGGTGAGTCTGCACCGAGAGAAGATGGAGGTGAAGGACGAGACGGAGAGCAAGCCGGTGGCGATGGCGGAGATCGACAAGGAGGAGACGGAGCGAGCGCTGAAGAAGATGGTTTGGGTGTGGGGCGAGTGTGAGGCGTAGAAGGAGGATCGCGCGCAGATGGGCGACGTGAGCGAGGAGGACGAGGAGAGCGTCCAGGTGCAGCGCCGCCGCCGAGCGGAGAAGCACGTCGACGTGGTGAGCGAGGCGCCGCTGGTGGCGAACAAGCCGATGAAGGACTTCGAGGGCAACATGATCGTGATGATCGACGGTGGGTGTGGTGGAGGTGAGTGACGCGCAGACAGCAAGAGCGTGCGGCGCTACCTGAAGAAGATGAACGACCTGGAGCTGTTCCAGCTGTCGCTGACGAAGAAGTCGCCGCAGTTCCTGAAGAGCGGTGGATATCACTTCGTGCTGCCCGAGCGCGTGAAGAACGACTGGGCGGAGCTGAACAAGAACCGCACGGAGAAGGTGGTGGAGGCGATGCAGTCCTTCTGGTCCGCGTAGTCGTGGGCGTCGCGTGTGACCCCTAGTTACAAGACCTACGCGTGGGGCGACGACGAGATCCTTCCCCTCTCCAAGATGGGCATGAACAACAACGGTCACGTGGGCACGACGCTGATCGACAGTCTGGACACGCTTCTACTGATGAACATGACGAAGGAGTACGCCGAGGCACTGGAGTGGATCAAGAACGACTTCGCGCTGGACAGCAAGGACGAGGTGAGCGTGTACGAGTACAGCGTGCACGTGCTCGGCGGACTGCTGAGCGCGTACGAGATGACGAAGGAGGTGGTGCTGCTCGAGCGCGCCACGGAGGTGGGCGAGCTGCTCCTCCAAGCCTTCGACAAGACGAGCGTGTTCCCCGCGGTAGGCGAGAGCGAGGAGAGTGAGGGATAGCCGATGGTGGTGCCGTACCTCAACAAGGCGGAGCAGGGCAAGGGCAAGGTGTTCCTGTCCGAAATCGGGTGCATGTTTTTGGAGTTCCAGTAATCGTGGCGACGTGGCGTGAGGACTAGACACCTGTCGAAGCTGACATACAACACCAAGTACGCGAAGGCGGCGTCCTCGCTGTTCGACGCGTTCTTCGGTCTGGAGTCGATGGACGGACTCTTCCCCGATAGCATATCCTTGTGTGGGCGCCGAGAGCGACTTAACGGCAGTTGTCGCGCACGTACGGCGTGATCACGAAGAAGGAGTACAGTGTGGGCGAGACGACGGGCGTGTTCTACGCCTCCATTCTCAAGAGCTTCATCCAGAGCGGCAACACGGACATGGTGGGTGCGCGAGGCGTGTGTGAGGCGTAGCGATTGAAGCGGGCGTTCGACGCGTTCCTGAAGGGCGTGGACAAGTGGCTGCTGCGCACCAGCTTCCACGGCGGATACACGTACGTCGGGTCGATCGTGGGGAACCAGTTCTATCCCGAGATGGAGCAGCAGTCGTGCTCGCTCGCCTCGCTGTACGCGCTCCAGTCGATGGTGTCTCCCTACTCCCGCGCCGACAAGAGCACGGTGAAGAAGGCGCGCGCGTTGATGTGTGCTTGTCGTGGTGCCGTGAGCTGTAGTTATACGTGTTATCGCATGTTCAAGGAGAAGCCCTCGGGGCTGGCGGCGGATCGCATGTTCTTCTCCGAGGAGAAGGACTTCGAGGCCACTGGAGAGGGCGCGCGGTACAGGCTTCGTGGAGAGTTCGCGGAGGCGTTGTATCACGTGTTCAAAGCGACCAACGATCCGATCTACATGTGGGAGAAATCGGGGGGATTTATGGAGTAGAGAGTGGGCTTGGGATGTCTTCCAGACGATCGTGAAGGAGTGCAAGACGGAGGGCGGATTCGCGGTGTTCGAGAACGTGAACAATCCGAAGTCTGATCTTGGGGATGAAACGCCCAGTACCTTCTCGGGAAAGACATTGAAGTACTTCTATCTCCTTTTCAGCGACGCACTGCATGTGGACCTCCATAAGACTATCTTTACTGCCGGAGCTCATTTGCTTCCTGTCTTAGACTGAGTATTTTTCAAGCGTGTGAAGTGCATTTATTGTGGCTGTGCTTGTTGTACACGCGGCTGTTCCTTTTCCGCCCTCGTTGTCGAGATATGGGCGATTCTTGAAACCCCCATTACCGAGACAGCGGGGAATCGTCGAAAGGCGCGGACACTCCTTCAAAGATCAAGCCACTCACAGATTCTTTTCTTCTTGACCGCACAATGGC
>JANPWJ010000384.1:0-28374 GCA_027406325.1 Blastocystis sp. subtype 2
TGGAAATGCACTGAAACACAAACCAAGAAATGAATACCAGAATACCTTAGGAGAATTCATCCAAGGAAACACAATCTACTCTCATTATCACTTCCATTATTGTGATTGGTGGATGCGCAATCACCACTTGATGTTTACCTATTTCGCATTTGGTGTCTCTTCATGCACAATGGAATCACCTCATCTATCTCTCATGGTTGCTCCACTTTGTATCGCTGTACTCCTTCATCAGCGCTGCTTTCACTATTCACCATCCATTTCTATGAACATCACTCTTTACATCCGAATGAAGCACTAGAATCCTGGAAATGGAGAACACCCATTGAAAACACAAACCATTCAAGTAAAACATTCCACCACCTCAGAAATGCCACTACATAACCATTTCAACCAACAACGCATGGAAAGTGACACGCATTGCTGATCTCACTCCGTACGGAAGAGTATTCAACAAACACAATGACGGGCTTAGTTAGAGAGCACCAGATTAACACTCCATAGGAGAGTTATCGTTCGGGAACGGACCGTTGCTGTACTGGCTCTTGTAAGCCTTCACCTCCCAGTTCCAATTGAAACGGCACTGCTCCACCACCTCAACATCGTAGTATAGATAACCCTGACCATATTCACCACTGCACATGTCCGGATAAACCACCTCCTTTGTCTGGTCGGCGTTCACAGAAACTGTCACGCCAGTCTCCGCTCCGCAAGCACCAGCGAGATCAGAAGCAAAGTACTCCGCATCGCACTTCTCGTACTTGTCGTTGTCGCGAAGGTCGCTGTCACACACCTTAGTCTCGCGCACCTTGCTGAGGATGGGCGTGTCCTGCTTGAGGAGCACGCGGTCCTCCTTCTCCATCTCGAAATCGTTATTGAAAACAAACATCGTAAAGCAAACCCAAAAAGAACAAAAGTGAATAATAGAGTGAACTCCAGCCCGAAGCAAATGGAGAACCGCCACTCTGCGCCATCGCGTGAGCACAACTATCGCAATCACAGATTCGCACTCTTCCTCAAACTCTCGCATTCGAATGGGATTGAAACAAAGCGCCACTTGTTCCACGACCTTCTAGCCTTCACCGGAGACTCCTGCACACGTCTTAGGGAAATGTAGGTGGACGAAGCGTTGCGGTCAGCTGTCACACGATGCTCATACGACGATACTCGCATTTCATTGGTTCAATTATCCACTCCTGGAGTGGCGGTGCTGCCAGCGCGACGCTCGCTGCAACGGCATAATGCGGACGATGGTGGCCAATGATGTATAGACGTCGGGGAACCCGAATGCAGCACCCGCGCACATTCTAGCTCAGCACCGCCGCGCCGATACTCCCTGTAACGTCTCCAGCAAACGCGCAGTCCTTCCCATAGCACAGAACCCGCAGTCCTTCCCATAGCACAGAACCCGCAGCGCGTGATCTGTACGCATCATGGAGCAGCCGCAGGCTGCGACAGTAGACACGCGGAGAGCGTGTCCCAAAGAGGCCAGCGAACCGATTGAACGCCCGAAATAACACGATGGGCCTGTCGGCCCTATGCGTCGCCGTAGGCGACGTACATGACCCCTCCGATACATATCCATGATCGTTCTGCGCTTTTCTGCTGTCACTCTGCAGATCACTCCATCCGTCTTTCCTTCCTTTCCTTGCTTTTCAAACTCTGTACATGCCCTCATGAAGATACACTACGCGGAAAGCACGCTGTGAGAGTACCTGATGTCAGTTACTCGGACATCCAGGTGAAACGCGCTTTGAGAAATCGCATAACAACGATAATAGATGCCTTGAATACGATACTGAAGCATGACTCTGAGGTATATACCAATCCGCTGAAGAGCTTCTGCGTCACGCACGACATCGACTTTCTGGCTCTGCAGGAGACAGGACGCGCAACACGCCGGCCTGGACCTTCGGCAACTACTATTTGCTGGAGAGGAGCCCCAACTGCCTGGAGTCTGGCATCCGCGGCATTGGGTTGATCGTGAAGAAGAGTTGGCTGAAGGATTCTCAGATCCCGATGAAGGTGGTGCCTCTTCAGCAGAACGGCGTGCAATACACGTTCCAGAGGAGCAATAGCAAGAGCACCCTGGACTACATCCTGGTGAGCAGCGCCGTGGTCCATTCCGATGACTGCACGGTCCACAATTAGTGCGGCTACGTTGTGTCCGACCACCTGCTGGTCACCACGTCGCTGGTGATCCCCGTACCGAAGACACCGAATGCTGCTGCCTGTGGAAGAAGCACTACGACGCTCTGTGTCGAGAGGGAGACAGCCACAGCAAGGACAAGGCGCACTGGGAGGGCCTCATGGGATCGAAGACCTGGGACGAGTACTGGAACGATCCGATCAACGTGGACGAGTTACGGATGGCTCTTCGACACCTCAAGAACAACAAGAGCACAGGGAATGACGGGATCCCTGCCGAGGTCTACAAGGCGATCGTGAAAGGAACGGAGATGGGAAGCCGCGCAGCTGATGGTGAAACCCTAACCCAGAATGCTGAAAGCGGCACCCTGCTTACAGCCTTGGTACATGCTGTGAACACCCTCTTCAACGGCTGCATTCCCGAAGAGCTTCAGTCGTCACTGTTAATCTCCCTCTACAAGAAGAATGACCCGACAGACATGGATAACTACAGAGGCATCAGCCTGATGCCCGTTCTTCTCAAGATTACATGCTCGGTCATCGCGGTGAGACTGAGTGACGGCTTCGAGGCGAGAGACATGCTGACGGACGCGCAAGCCGGCTTCCGACCGTACAAGCGGTGCGTCGGTCAGGTGGCGGCCCTGTGCGAGACCATTTCGCGCTGGAGGGGCAAGTACTCATCCCCTGTGGTTCCCAAGTCGTCCCCTGTGAAGAAGACGAGTTCGAGTCGCGCGAGCAAGAAGCGGGCAAGGCGCCAGAACACGAAACGAGCGAAGCGCCAGAACAAGACGGACGCATCCTCTGCGGATGAGGAACGCAATTTCGTCGTGGAAGATGGACCGGTTTCCGTTGAAGAGGACTCGGAGAATGAAGAAGAGTATCTTATGGAGAGAAGTCCACAAACAGCAGATGAAGTGCTCCCATCCACCAGCAGTCGCCCTCGTCTGTGTACCTCTGCTTCGTGGACTTCCAGAAGGCGTACGACCGTGTACCCCACGAGGCCCTTCTCGCGAAGCTGCGCTACTATGGAGTGACGGGGAGGACGTACTCCTTCATCGAGACGCTGTACTCGCGCTCGGTGATGCAGATTCGCGTGGGCGAGTCGTTGTCGGAGCCAGTAGAGTTGAAGAGAGGACTGCGTCAGGGATGCCCGATGAGTCCCATCCTCTTCTCCATCTACATCAACGACATCCTCCCAGAGGGAATATGGAATAAGAGAATTACCAATGTATCTTCGATATAATGTCATATAGAAAATACCAATTATGTACTCCGCCTTTCATTCATTTGTTCTCGATTGAATGCGACTCATCACGACAAGACGCGAAACTCTTCAATTCCATTCAACTCACGAAGGCCTTCGCATCACAAAATGAACAGTCCGAACGCCATCTGATTCTTCATTGCTGCCATCAAATCCATTCGCATTCAACGGGTAACGGCGACACGAGCAGGAGTCACATGCAACACTAGAAAGGGATTCATCACCACATTCTTCTGGATCACCCCATTCTTCAGCCAGCGCATCTCTTCCTTCTCCTGCTTGCTAGAAATAGCAACACTCGTATTGCGAACAGGAACGGCAACTCCAGATTCCCCTTCAGAAACAATCGCAGAATGAGAGCCAGCAGCCTCGGTAGAAGTATGCAGAATCACAGAACAACACAAAGCGGTTCTAACGGAATGCACCAATCTACCTGTAAACCACGCCAATCTGATGTTACTCTTCTACTACCAATTCCTCAAACCTCTTTGTTGCATCTTCATGCATCGCCATGGATACTCTCGAGGACATCAACGAAGTTCGCAAATTCTTCGTTTTCTGAGCGCATTCGTCCAAAGGATGATCACAAATAGTCCCGATTTCTGGAGTCATCAGGATCTCGCGAATCATCCCTTCTTGAGTCTTCCGCTTTTCATATGATAGCCATCTTATACACTGCCGCAATCTCCACACTATCTCAGTTCTTCTACTCCCCATTTCATTCCAGTTCCATGAAACCCTTCTAATCACACCACAAAACGCATCACAAAACAAACACACCCATTCGCAAAGCAATAAGCAACTTAGACCTTCACCGCCTTGGCAGAGGCCTTCTTCGCAACAGCCTTCTTACTCGACACCTTCGCTCCCTTCCCCTTCACACCGCCAACCGCCTTCGTCTTGCGAGAGCGCATCAGCAGGAACACCACCACCGCAATCACAATAATCACCACAATCACAATCGCAACAATGCCAAAGATAGGCATGCAGAAGCCGCTCGCCTTCTGCCACTCGCCGTTCTTCTTGCCCAGCACGCACGCTCTCTTCTGACTGCCCACGTAGCTGCCCTGCAGCGCGCACTTGTACTCCGCCACCTCGCCCACGGGAGTGCGCTCGAACACGCCCTCCGGCAGACAGTAGCCCTTCACCACGGTAATCGTAATCTGAGCAAACGTCTCGCCCGCAGGGTTCTTGCCGCGCACCGTGAACTCCCTCGCACCCATCGTCGCCACGGGAATGCCGCTGATCTCGCCCGTCGTCGCGTCAATCTTCAAGCCATCGGGCAGCGGCGTGCTGTCCTGCATGAAGAACTCCTGAATGATGTTCTTGTACGTCGGCGCGCCGCTCGACACCTCCGTCCCCATCACAAACTCCATGTTGATTCGCTGGTACTCGATCTGGTCCGGCAGCTTGTACTCGCACTTGTCGTTCTGCACGTCGCCCAGCACGCCGTTCGTGCACTCTCTGTACGAGTAGCCTCTGAAGCCCTCAGCGCACTTCGCCGGAGAGATCTCGCCCTCGCCCACAGCAGGATACTCGCCCACAGCCGGACACGTGCCACTGCCGCTCGGCTTGCAGTACTGCATCACGTACGCATTCGTGCTCACCGTACCCGACGCCGTGCCGTCCACCTCGAACTTGAACTGCGTGAAGCCAGCAATGCCCACCGGCATCGCCCACGCGGAACGCACGCGGTTCTTCGTCTGCTGGTTCACGGCGGTCAGTGCGCTCGTGTACTCCTCGTTGCTCTCCCAGCGACCGTACACCGAGAAGGAGTAGCCGCTGGTCGCCGTGTTCGTCTGGAGGGCGAAGCTGTTGAACTTCGAGCCCTCCAAATTCTCCACCACCCAGGACAGGAAGGAGCCAGCCGCGTTGGGGATGTTGCCATAGGTCGTGGGGTTCAGGTCCAGCAGGTCCTCCTTCGTGCAACCCGACACCGTGCTGCTCTCCACCGAAGAGAACGAGTCCACCACGATCGAGCAGTCGTTCACGCCGAACACTCCCGTCGCGTCGAACACGATCGCGCTCTGACCCGGAGCGCGATGGATCTCGAAGGCGATCACGTTCTTGCCCGTCACAGCGCCAGCCGTCGGCAACACCACATGGAACTTAGAGAAGAGGGAAGCGTCGTGCACAGCTGTCGCCTCACTCAAAGCGTCGAATCCGTCCTCCAGGTTGAAGCGCGCCACCAGACGACCGTTGAAGTACGCCACCACGCCGCCCGTGTACTTCACGCGCACGTTCAGCACGTGGTAGTCCTCCAGAGAAGGAATGTTCACCTCGTGTCTCACGTACGCCGTAGTGCTCATGTGGTTGCCCAGCTCCGCCGCCTTCTTCATCGCCCATCCCGCCTCGTCATAGTTCACGCTCTTCCAGTCCGTCGCCACCGCCTCGCCGCTGTTCCACAGCTTCCAGTCGTCGTACTCGATCTGGAACGGCAGCAGCGACGAGAACATCGTCGACACGGAGCGCGTCGAAGTCGGCATCTGACCCATCTCGAACACCATCTCGCCCACATCGATCGTCAGGTAGTAACCGGCGGGATTCACCCAGCCGTCGCTGCGCGAGTCGTACAGCGCCAGCGTGTAGATGCTGTTCGGCACGCAGAAGTCGGCGTAGTTCAGACCGTTCGCCACCTTGAAGCCCGTGTTGGAGGAGACTGGCTGACCGCTCGTGTCCTTGCCCGAGAACAGCTTGTACGAGCCCTCCGAAGGCCACGTGTCCAGACGCGCCACCAGCGTGATCAGGTGCTTCTCGCCGTTGCACGGCTCCACCGACAGCGTCACCACCGACGTGCCCTCGCCGCCGCCGAACTTCTTCGCCGTGATGGTGTACGCCGCGGCAGCCATCAGCGTCGTGCACGTGCCCGAGATCTTGCCCGTGTTGTGGTCAATCGACAGACCCTCCGGCAGCGCGGGCGACACGGTGAAGTCGTAGTAGTACTCGGAGTTGGGGTACACCTCGCCCATCTCGATGTCACGCGTGATCACCAGCGGCGTCGTGTACGCCAGCGCGGGGACGCTGGCAGGGATCAGATCGGCGCTCAAGTCCAGCGCGCTCAGCTTCCACGAGCAGGACGACGCGTCACCCGTGCCGAAGTTCTCGAAGCGGTACTGGTTGTACGGCTTGCTGTTCTCCAGCCACATCGTCTTGTGCTCGCCCTTCAGCGACCACGTCATGGCGGTCACGTTCTTCAGCAGCGTCCACTCCTCCAGGTTCGTGTTGCGCGCCTTCAGCGCGAACTGTCTCGGCTGGGTCGTGTCCTGCTGGTAGTGCAGATACACCGTCACCGACGAAATCCACTCGCGACGGTCCCGGTTGAAGGCGATCGTCCAGTAGTTGCTGGAGCACGTGCTCCCGCTCATGTAGTTCGCGTAGTGCATGTTCGCGATGTCGTTGGGGTACCCGCCGAACGACGAGTGGCTGATCGTGTAGTCGAACACGCGCGAGTCCGAAGAGCCGCCCATCAGACGCACCGCGCAGTCGAACACCGAGCTCGTCTGCGACGCCTGCTGCGCCACGACGGCGATCGCGATCGTGTTCGCGCCCTCCACCAGGTAGTTCACCGTCGCGGAGTTGGCGCTCTCCATCGTCCTCGCCGGCAGCGAGATCTGGTGGTACATCAAGTCCGTGTACGCGTTCAGACTAACGCTCGCCGCGCTCAAATCGCCCGTCACGCCGTTGCGGAACACCTCGTGCCCGTTCACATAGATCACGCAGCCGTACAGGTAGCGCAGCGAGATCACGAAGCCGATGACGTCCGTCAGCGACGCCACATTGAACGTCTGCTTGTACAGCTGGATCTGGTTCGAGGAGGCGGGGAACGAGCCCATCGCACCCGTGCTCCAGCCCGACGTCTCCGCACCATACCAGTTCGCCGGCACCTCGTTCATCTTGTAGAACCACTGCGACTTGGGTGCCACCGACCACTGCGCGTAGATCACGCGGTCCGACTCCAGACCCAGGTTGGCGTCGTAGCGGACGCGCGCGATCGTCTCGTACTCGTCCCCGTCCAGCATCGCGTTCACCCACAGGCGCGACTGCTCCTGCCAGTAGTTGTTCGAGCAGCCCACGTCGATCTCGTACTTCGCGCTGCTCAGGCACAGAAGGGACGTCCAGTCCTGGTAAGTCGGCTGACCCGCGTTGTACGCCACGCTCAGCACCACCTGCTGCGTCGCCATGTCCTTGATCGAGAAGGTCTCGTAAATGCTGCTGCTCTTGTACGTGCGCAGAATCGTCGTCAGCGTGCCCGCGCACTCCGTCGCCTCCAGCGTGAAGGTGCCCTGGATGGTGCTCGTCCCCATCGCGGAGGTCATCGTGAACACCGTCGACGCCAGCGCCACGCTCGGCTTGCCCGAAACCGTGCACGTCGTCGCGTCGAGCGTCAAGCCGGCAGGAAGTGATGGGCTGACGGAGCACGCGGTGAACTCCTTCAGCTCGGGGGCGATCGTCACTTCTCCGTAGCCCGCGAACACCGAGTAGGAAGCGGGGTTGAAGGTGATACTGGTGGGAGTCAGCAGCGAGCACACCACAGGCTGCACCTCCGTCGCGTAGATCGAGCTGGCACTGGCGGCAGCGCTCATCGTGAGGCGGTACGACTGGAAGGGCTTCGCGTTGAAGTAGCCGTTGAAGGTCTTGTACTCGTTGGACCTGTAGGTGGCGTCCGTCACGCTGAGCACGTCCGTGAAGGTGGTGGACGAGGACATGGCGCCGGACAGCGTGAAGGAGCCCGGAGCCTGCGAGTAGTACGTGTACGGCCACACGCGGATGCCGTTGATATGCGCACGCGGACCACCCAACTCGTAGGACACGGTGGCGGGCAGCGAGTAGGAGGAAGCGGTGAAGTAGTCCTGCTTGCCCCAGTTGAACATAAGCGAGGCGCTGGAGCCGGTCTGGGAGGAGAGCGTCACCGCGTAGGGGTAGATGTAGCACTTGGTGTTCTCGGTAATGGGCGTGGAGGAGGCGATGGAAGCGACGTAGGCATCGAAGGCGATGATGGTGTCCGTTTCATTTTCACTTCCATTCTCATTTTCACTTCCATTCTCATTTTCACTTCCATTCTCATTTTCACTTCCACTCTCACTCTCATTCTCACTCTCATTTTCAATCACACTCTCCGTCGCATTCGCAGGGAAGTGCAACTCCACAGCCAACACATTCTCAGCACCCTCGATCTCGCCAGCGGGACGAATTACACCATGATACTCGTACGCCTCGAAAGCACCGTTGGACGGAGTGGTGGGAGTCACCTCACCCTCCGCCATGTGGTCGCGGAACACCTCCACGCCGTTCATGTACACCACGATACCGTAGCGGTAGTTCAGCTCCACCTCGTAGGCAGCCATGTTGGGAATGCCGGCGAAGTGCTTGCGGAAGTACTGCGTGCCCGAAGCAGCAGTCGCGTTGTTGCCCAGCGTCACGTCACTCCAGCCCGTCTCCGCGAAACTCACATCATACCAGTTGGCGGGAATGTCCGAGGAGCTGTACATCTTCCACTCCTGGTTCTTCTTCACGGGGTAGAACAGCGACAGCGCGTACTCCTCCTCCACCTTCTCCACCATGAAGTTCTTGAGCACCACGTTGCCGTAGAGGCCAGCAACGCTCACCCACGAACCAGCGAACCACGAGTCACCGCTCGTTCCGTAGGTGTCGATCATCTTGAATGTGTACTGGTTGTTCGAGCTGGCGGTCAGACAGTACTCGTCCGTCCGCTGCTCGTTGTTTGCGAAGGCGGCACTCGTCACCAGCACCGTCGATCCCGACAGAATCTTGTACGACTCCTCGCGGGCCCAGGTCGTACACTTCTTCGTCACGGACACGTAGACCTCGTCCGCGGAACACGTCAGCGTGCTCATTACAGCAGACACTACGAGTGAGACACCACCCCGTGGCGTACATAGCAAAGCAAGTTGGATTACACTTTTCATTCTTAATCTTTTTATGAATTCTGATTTCCTGTTCCTCTCTTCCATGATAACCGCGATTCGGATAGAGGGCAAGGATTGGACTATTAAAGTCGCGATCTGATTGGCTGGGAGGGGCCAATTCCCCCGCGATTCTGATCCCATTCGACTTCAACACAATCCCTGAGGCGTCCCTCACGTAGATGCAAAACAGCTAAGAGATTCGGCAAGAACACATTGTTCTCTCTGCTTCTACAGGCCACTCGGCTCATTCGGAAGGATACCCCTCCGTTCGCCGTCAGAAACAGTGTACGTCCTTCTCTGGATGCATAGAACCCATGCCTCGCATTTCAAGTGCAATGCATCATTACGGAGTCTCACAGTGATGTCCATTTCACCCGCTATTCTCTCTTCCATTGTTTCCTCTTGTTGATAGACGAAGAACACGTCCCCTTCCCAATGGAAGGCAGCGAGCCCTCACAGACCCTAGCCAGTGCCTACACGCAAATAAGGCATTCATTTCCTCCAAAAGGCGGGGAGAGTGAAGTGATAGATGGAAAACCGAGAGTGTGTGGTGGCAAAAGCGATTGGTGAAGGGACGCAATCTGATTGGCTGATATTGTAAGTACTTCCTTCGGTCGATTCCTTCCTCCTGCGCATCAATTTGCTTCAACTCGTGGGCATATGAGCCGAAATAATCCAATCCAGTACCAGATGGTTAGCCCTTGCGCGTCCTGTGGAGTGAAGAAGGAAATCTCCTCCTTCCTCGATCTTACCACGTGCACCCTAGTGCATGAGTGCATCGACTGTAGAAGGCGTAAGGAGCAGGGTAGGTTCCTCCTTGGGAAGCGGCTGACACAATAGAGCAATCCCCTAAGCCCGTCAAACGGCACCCGAAGGTTGCGATGCCTGTGTACCTTACAACTCCCGTGCCGAAGAGAATCCGGGGGAGAATGGCCGTTCCCCAAGCAGCGTGGCTTCCGGGGAAGGAAATCGTGTCGAAACGAAGTGTGTATGTCGCTCGACTCGTGTATCATCGCACTCTACATTGATAACGAATCGCTGTCCTTTATTGTTATTGCTATTGCTGTTGCGCTGCTTTTTGTTCTGTATACCTTTCAGTGATACAGCTCTTCCCTATCTCTAGTGATGTCCTTTGTAATCACTTCACTTCTCCAACGACATCAAAGACGACAACTCCAACAAACACACCAACAGCAACAACGCATTTTAGACCTTAGAAGTGTTCTTAAGCTGCTTAGAACCGTGCTTCGTTCCGGAACGCTTGATCTGCAGCCACACGTAGAAGCCCACAATAGCGAGCACAATGACGGCAATGATACCAACGACAATCCACACAACAGTAGCAGTGGTGTTCTTAGGCTTCACACTGTTGTAAGTGGGAGCGACCACGTACGTCAGATCAGCACGGCCCGAGTCGGACACGTACTCGTTCTGGTTCTTCACAATCGCAAGCACAGGCTTCTTCGACTTGTCCTCCTCAGACACCTCCAGACTCGTGGTCTTGTAGAAAGAGTTCGCTCTGTTCTTAGCGCAGTCCACACGCACCTGGATATCCACGCTGTTCGAAATGCTGCCCTGAGACACGCGGTAAATCGCAACCTCGCCATCGTTCAAAATCGTGCTGTACGCGCTAAGAATCGCTCTCTTGAAGTTCTCAGTGCTCTTTCTGAAACCGCTGAACTTCGCGTAGGTAAGACGGTAAGTGAAGTCGACGTAAGCCTTGTTCTCGTCCGTGTGGTACTTAGGCAGGCAGTAGGTCGTATCCACCTCCTTCCAGCCCTCAGCCGTGCAATCACGAGTCATCTTGCCAATGAACTCGCCCTTGCAATCCAGAGCAGCAGTCAAACCAGTCTGAGTGCCGGGCCAGTCACCATCATCGGCACAATCGGCGTGAACAAGAGCCAAAGAGACTATCACAAGGTGAGCACTTTCCCACGCTGCAATCCACGCTATGATCCTCACAACACCTACTCAAAACGGCGCAAATGAAAAAATTGAACTTCATCCTTTCGATTTCAAGTTTTTTGTGAGAAGTGGAAGATAGTGGTGAACACACGCGCAAATTCCGACGTGGTGTAATCGCCTGTTGAAACCGCCATGCAGGCCACTTTCGCGACATAACCGCGGACTTTCTCATTTCATTCACGATAGAACGCTTCGCATTCTCGGTCCCATCCCCGCTTGCAAGCCCCGTTGAGAGAAAAGAAGGCGCTCTCGATGATGCGGCATGTCGCCTATGACGGATAGAGTGCTGCCTCGCCATGGAAGGAATACAGGTATTGATTCGAAACGGGGTGGAGGATGCGTTTTCGGGTTGCTCTCTCCAAATGGAAGGGAGAGAATGAAGAGAATCCGCGTTTTTGGTGATGAGACGAGGGGTCTGGACTTCCGCTCTGCGTCCACGCTAACAAGTCACACTACAGTATAAATGCACACTTTAGAAGAGAGGGCGTGAGAAACAAACGCACAACACACTATCACACTTTCGACGTGAGTTTCATCTGCTTCGGTCCCTTCTTGGGCGACTTCTCCTTGGGCTTGCAAATGCAAACGCAGAGACAGATGCATAGCAGAACCAACACGATAATAACGAGCACACCGGCAATCACCCAGATCACGCTCGCCGTAATGAGCATCTTCGCTACCGAGTAGGTGGGCTCCACGGCGTAAGTGAGGTCCGCCATTGCAGGATCGCTCACGTATGTGGGCTCGTTCTTCACAATGGCAAGCACAGGCTTCTTCGTCTTGTCCTTTTCAGACACCTCCTTCTTGACCAGCTCGTAGAAGGAGAGGCCTCGTTTCTTCTCGCAGGCAACACGCACCTGAATGTCCACTGTGCTCTCGCTGTCGCCAGCAGACACACGGTGGATGGTCACTTCTCCCGCTCTTAGCGTGCTGTTGTATGCCGAGAGAATCGCCCTCTTCAACGGAGTGGTGTTCGTCTTCAGTCCGTCCAGTTTCGCGTAGGTGAGGCGGTACGTGAAGTCCACGTAAGCCATGTTCTCGTCCAGGGGGAACTTGGGGAGACAGTAGGTGGTGTCCACGTCGCTCCAGCCTTCCACCGTGCAATCACGAATCTTCTTGCCAACATAGTCACCCTCGCAGTCCAAAGCAGCAGTTGCGAACATCTCGGTGCGCGGCCATTCGCCATCCGCTTCACAATACCCATCAGTCACAGAGAGAATGGGAGTGACCACGTACGTCAGATCAGCACGGCTCGAGTCGGACACGTACTCGTTCTGGTTCTTCACAATAGCAAGCACAGGCTTCTTCGTCTTGTCCTCCTCGGATACCTCCTTCTCCACCACACTATAGAACGATATTGCACGCGCCCTTTTACAATCGACACGCACCTGGATATCCACGCTGTTCGAAATGCTGCCCTGAGACACACGGTAAATGCCAACTTCTCCGTCTCTCAAAATCGTGTTGTAAGCGCTAAGAATCGCTCTCTTGAAGTTCTCAGTGCTCTTTCTGAAACCACTGTACTTCGCGTAGGTAAGACGGTAAGTGAAGTCCACGAATGCATTTTGGGGGTTCGGATTCGTCTTCGGAAGGCAGTAGGTCGAATCCACCTCCTTCCAGCCCTCAGCCGTGCAATCACGAGTCATCTTGCCAATGAACTCGCCCTTGCAATCCAGAGCAGCGGTCAAACCAGTCTGAGTGCCGGGCCAGTCACCATCATCAGCACAATCGGCGTGAACAAGAGCCAAAGAGACTACAGCACGGTGAGTGTGCGGAATTCAAAAGCAAAGCAGGAATACGCAATCGTCAACGCACGACCCTCGCTCGCCACAACACCTACTCAGAACGACACAGACACACCAATGGAGCTTCATTTCCCTATAAACGGAATCGCTCTCCTTCGTTATTTGACAGGGAGTTCATTCATCGTATTGATACCAAGGAATCGCGTATCACTTAACACGGGACTGAAAGCCTCAAAGACGCCCAACCAAAGAAGCAATGATTACCCTGTGGGACGGGCTTGTGCACTGTATTCTACACTCATCACATCCTGTCCTATCAAATACACACCTTCTCTCACGCATCTGCTGTTCATTTCCCTTCCTTCGACACTAGAACTCCTCGCGAGTGCAGGAAACAGTAGAGAAGAATAGATTCACGCAAAACGCCATCAACGGAGAAAGCAAGCGCACATGCTCTCACGAACCCTCGTTTTGAATTTGCACATACACCTAGCTCAACCCAGCCCAATGACGAATCCGCACCCCTCAGTTCAGATTGTCTTTCAGTCTTCGATAGACAATGGTAACTCTCGCTTCCCCTCATCACTCACGTCTAGAACGAACCAGCAAACGAGAGTCAGGCAGAGCATCCAGATGGAGCTGCGGGTACGGCTGTGCGTCCATATCCGTCATGAATTAGGTGCGAATGATGCGTTCGACCAGAAGGATGACTTGCTGGCATTGTAAAACCTATTGTTTTCGTTTTACTCCGTAGACTGCTAGACCCGGGGAACGGGGATGCGTTGTTCCTTTCCACAGTGCGTGTAACTCGTAGAAGCAAGGAAAAGACGTCTGCATCCATGCAGGAGGGGAATTCGGAAGGAGAGGACACAGAATACGAATATGAAGATTACTCGGAAGAGAGCACAGACATCCAGGTTTTCGTCAATCCGGAAGACCTCCCCGACAAGTACGAAGACGGGCAAGCGAAGGTGGAGGAGCGGACGGACGGCATGGTCTCCATCGCCAACGAGGATCGCCTGTCCGCGTTCGACATCGACATCAACAAATTGAGGATAAAGAAGTGGGAGATGACGGGAGAGGAGAGCGACTACTTCAACTACGGTCTGAACGAAGCCATGTGGAAGGTAATGGCAGCGAAGGGACCTCATGAGTCAGGATTACGCCTCCTTCGTGAAACAGCGCCGCGGGCACGTGAGAGTGGACGAGCTGAAGAAGTGGAGCGACACGCTGATCATGCAAGCGACCTATGTACCTGTAGTCCTTGTCTGTTCCCCTAGATGCCCTACTCCTCCAGCGCCAGCCACACGAGCCACATCGGACGACGCGCGACCTCGACCCCCTTCGGCAGCAACGCGCTGCCCGTGGACCTGCAGTCGCAGTACATGAACCTGATCAACAACCCCGAGGTGGTGAAGCAGGTGGAGCAGCTCATCAAGTCGCAGCAGAGCGCCCACGACGACCGAGGCAGCAGCCACCACCACCGCGCCCACGAGCACAGAGACGAAGATCGCTCGTACTCGCACCGTCGTCGCAGTTCGAGTCGCTCGAGTCGCTCGCGTCGCCGTTCCAGTCCTTCTTCGCATCGTCATCGGAGTCCTTCGCGTCGCCACTCCAGCCCTTCTTCACGTCGCCACTCCAGCCCCTCTTCGCACCGCAGTCGCAGTCGCTCGCACCGTCATCGCAGTCCTTCGCGTCACCATCGCAGCCGCTCGTCGCACCGCCACCACGAAGATGACTCGAGGTATTCCAGAAGAAGGGAGGATCGCGATCTCAGTCGTTCTCGACGAGACCGTCATTCGCGTGTTTGTTGGACAGTGTGTTGAATGAGGAGTCGCTAAGAGGACAACTCTTGAGTCTTTCATCCAAAGAGTTCCTCCTGCAGTACACGAGAGTTTAAGAAACACACAACAAATCCGCAAAGCACGAACAGGCGAGCTCAAACAGCTGGCGACACTGACTGTTCGCAGGGTCCAGCGCCAGCGCCTTCTCCAGAGCGATGCACGCCTGCTGCGCGTCGCCCTCCATCTGGTACAGAAGACCGCTCACCATGTGGTAGTTGCACGAGTTCTATCCCTCACACACCATGCAATGTGCTACCGCCACGGGACCTCCAACCATCTCCACCTGGTGCAGCATGCGGCGAGCCAAGTCCAGCTTGCTCTGCCTGCGATACACCTGCGCGAGGTTCAGGTACACGAACACCCACTGCTGCTTCTCCTCCTGCTCGTACTCGTCGATGAGCTGCAGCACCAGCACGAACGCCTCCGCCGCCTTCTCGTACTGCTTCAGCGCGTACAGCAGCACGCCGCGCTCGTTCACGATCCTCGGGTCCGACGCGTCGATCTGCGCGCACACGTCAATCTCCTACGCGTGACTCGCCTCTCTCACGACCACGTGGAGAGCCTCCTTCAGCTTGTTCATCGCCCGGTACTCCTGCACCATCCCGAAGCGGACGCGACTGTCCTGCGGACATGTCTTCGCCGCGAACGAGAACGCCGTGATTGCCATCTCGTGCTCCTCCTAGGCCTCAGCGCCACTCTCCTCGCCCACCATCGCCGATCGCGTCACCCCAATCGCCACCCACACCTGCCAGCGCGACGGACACTTCGTCAGCAACAGGTTGAAGTGCCGCAGCGCCTCGTAGTAGTCGCGCTGGACGAGGGCGTGCAGGCCCATGAGGAAGCCGTAGGAGAGCGAGGCGCTGAAGGGAGAGTGTGAAGGGGCGGATGGAGAAAGCGAATCACTTGACGGAGAAAGCGAACTACTGGACGGAGAAAGCGAACTACTGGACGTCGACAGCGACTGCAACAACGCGAACAGACCATTCTTGTCCTCCCTCAGGTACAGCACCGCTCCCAGCGCGAAGAAGAGCGAGTCGCAACGCACACCCCTGTCGTACAGCCGGCGCAGAAGCAGCTCGCTTTCCGCCAGGGCGTTGCGCGCGAGGAGACAGCGACTGAGGGTCAGGAGCGTCTCGGTGTTGTGCGTGCTCGATGCGCTCTCCATCAACTGCTGACGCGAAATCAGGTAGGGGTGCGTCTGGCACAAGGAGAGGAGCAGTTCCTTCTTGACGATGCGTGACAGAGCGGGAGAGGAGGGCAGTCGCTGCGGGATCGACTCTCGTGACAGTGCGTACGGCTGCAGCTCGAGCAACCGGCGCTGGGAACGCAGATTCGTCGAATCCCACGCCACACTGGCTTTGTACCGTTCTATTGCCGACTTTTGATTCTCTGCTTCCTCCAGCGTCCCCAGAATATAGTACAGTTGTGAAATCGAAGGGGCGTAGGATTCGGCGGGACTATGCCTCACTCTTGCTCTACTCTTCCTACGAGACTGCGGGAATGGTTTGCAGGAAGGACAACAGAGAATGAAGCGCCAGAGCATTCTCGCGTATTTGAGTCTACTACTCACAGATCGCGTTACACACCATACGAGGGAGCGAATGTAGTAGACGTAGCACTGGAGGTGGCTCATTGGATTCCGTTCTTGATAGTGCTGCCTGCACATTACACTCTCACAATAAGCAATACCTGTAGAAAAAGGAGCACTCAGCAAATCGCTGCGAAACGAAAAGAAGATGGACGTGGAACTCCTTGTCCTCTTCGTTCTCACGGAGTGCAATCTAGAGTCGTAGGAAGCGAATGCCGTGTACCAATTCTTCGCTGTAGTACAGAGCCATGTCATACTCCGCGCAGTCGTGGTACTTCTTTACCAAGGAGCGAAGGACGTTATTCTCCGTGTCTGCTTCCATTGGAAAAGCGAATACTGATCATCATCAAAGGAGAGGCAATACAGACTATTCTCGTATTTACTCTCTCCTCCTTCAATTCTCCTGCATCCTTCCTCTCATTCATATGACTCTTCTTTTCCGTAGAAAGACCGCTTCTGCGTTGAATATCACGCCCTGCTTCACAAATCAGACTCTTCACTCGCTTTTCGACGAGACCATTTCATCTTACCCGCTTCTCCAAACATGGCTGAAAAGAGAGAGAATGAAATCAAGTAGTCAATCGTGATGCTATTAACTGTTTAGATCCGAGTCTGAGGAAAAGTAGTGAAGAATGCGCATCGGCGTATTACGCATAGGCGAGTGCATGTAGAAGAGAAGGCAAGTGCTACAACTGCAACGCCAGCTGAGGAGGACGCGCTGCCCATCAACGACTACGAAAGCGAAATCGTGGAGAATATTCGAAACCACCAAGTGCTGATCATTACCGGAGAAACGGGCTCGGGCAAATCGACGCAGCTTCCGCAAATCCTGTGGAGAAACAAGTACACACGCTCTCTTTTGCTCACTGCTAGTCTGTTGAAGGAGGGTGCAGTGGCTGTGAGCCAGCCGCGTCGTGTTGCAGCGATTAACCTCGCTCGTCGTGTTTCGGAAGAGCTGAGTTGCGCGTTTGGCGAGGAGGTGGGCTACACCATTCGGTAGGACATTCCATTGGTGTCGAGGATTAGGTTCGACGACAAAACCACCTCCAGGACGAAGATCAAGTACATCACGGACGGCTGTCTCGTGAAGGAGTTCATCGCGGACCCTCTCCTCAGCAAGTACAGTGTTGTCATGCTGGACGAAGCCCACGACCGCAGCATTCACACGGACATCCTGTTCGGTCTGTGCAAGAAGCTGATTCAGAAGCGTCCCGACCTCCGCCTCATCATCACCTCCGCCACGCTCGACACGGAGCAGTTCCACGCGTTCTACCCCGGCTCTGCCACGATGTCGATTCCGGGTCGCTTGTACCCCGTCGCCATTTACCACAGCAAGGACGCGCTCTCCTCCAACCAGGACGAGGTGGTGGAGAAGGCGGTGGACGTGCTGAAGCGCATCCACAAGCGCGAGATGGGTCACGTGCTCCTGTTCCTGCCGGGCCAGTACGAGATCGAGAAGGCCGTGCGGATGATCGAGGAGTGGTATGAGAGGGAGCGGTTTTCTTCACGCGATCACTCTTCCTCTTCGCAGAAGCATTCTTCACACGCTGATAACTCCTCATCACACGCTGATAACTCTTCACACGCCGACAACTCACACACAAACATCCCCAAACTCCGCGTGTTCCCCCTCTACGCCGCGCTGCCCGCAGAGCAACAAGCCGAGGTCTTCAAGCCCGTGCCCAACGACGTTCGCAAGGTGGTCGTGTGCACCAACATCGCCGAAACCTCCGTCACCGTGCCGGGCATTCGCTTCGTCATCGACCCCGGCTTCTCGCGCGAGAAGTACTACGACGCTCGCACGGGCATCGACGGTCTCGACACCGTCCGCATCTCCAAGGTCTCCGCCCAGCAGCGCGCAGGCCGAGCGGGTCGCACGGGTCCGGGCAAGTGCTACCGCCTGTACAGCAGCGAGGCGTACAACGCGATGGCGGAGAACACGGTGCCGGAGATCAAGCGCAGCTCGCTGCTGTCCACCATGTTGTACCTGAAGGTGCTCGGCGTCGACGACGTCCTCGCCTTCGACTACCTGGACGCGCCCGCGCCCGAGGCCATCTCCATCGCGCTGAAGCAACTGTACATCCTCGGCGCGCTGGACGCTAACGGCGCGGTGACGACGCTGGGCAAGGAGATCTCGGGGCTGCCGCTGGACCCGCCACTAGTGGGGGAGGCTCTTTCATGTCATGTGTAGGCGAAGATGTTGCTGCTGGCATGTGAGAAGGGATGTGTGGACGAGGCGATGATCATGAGCGCGATGCTGAGCGTGGAGCGCGTGTTCTACTCGTAGGCCTCGTCGCTCCGCTTCACCGTAGGACGCCCCACCAGCACCACTCCATCGCAAAGCGACAGCAGCGCCTCATGTCGGAGCTGGGCGACCACTTCACCTACCTGAACGTCTTCAAGAAGTTCGTCAGCCACCACCAGGACCGGCGCTGGTGCGAGGACCACGGCGTGCACTTCCGCTCGCTGCGCACCGCGTGCAGCATCTACGACCAGTTGAAGGACATCCTCCGCAAGGGGCGCAAGAACGAGGCGAAGCAGGCGGAGGACGTGCTGGGCGCGCTGCAGCAGGTGCTGGTGCACGGGTGCTCGCTGAACCTGGCGCGACGGTGCGCGAACGACTGCTACCGCACCCTCATCGACATCCACGAAAACGGGGGCACGCGCATCGGAGAGCTCCACCCCTCTTCCTCCCTCGTGGTTCTGGACAACTACCCCACCTACATCGTGTTCCAGGAAGTGAGTGTTGTTCGTTCCTGCTGACGTGTAGCTGGTGGCGAGCAACCGCAGCTATTACCGGAACTGCTGCGAGGTGAACGAGGAGGACGTGGTGGACGTGCTGAAGAAGGTGAAGGGCATGAAGGACGTGTCGCTGAGCGGAGGGAGCGACCTTGTGTTCTACACGAAGAACGGAACCAAGATCGACATCGAGGAGAAGCGGCAGGAGGAGATCGCTCCCCAGTCCAGCATCAAGTCAGGTCGTCCTTTGAATCTCGTGTGATGCGTAGACGATATTGAAGCGGCGAAGCTGCGCTATCTGCAGAGGAAGGGTCTTTTGTAGTGGTGTGTTTGCTTTGAGACAGGAATTGATGTGTTTCGCGTTGAGACAGGAATTGATGTGTTTGCTTTGAGACAGGAATTGATGTGTTTCGCGTTGAGACGGGAATCAATGAGTTTGCTTTGAAACGAGAATCAATGAGTTTGCTTTAAAACTGGAATCAATCTCGATTACACTCACCCCCTTCTCAAGCCTTCTATCGAAGAAGAGTCTGTCAATTGTCGTCAACTGCGCGTGCCATCTCCCTAATTCTTCATTCTTTTCTTCAATGGAGTTTGTGGAACAGACGATTGCTGCGAATCCCGTTGTCATCTTCGGCAAGTCCTACTGCCCCTACTGCCAGAAGGCCATCCGCTTCATGAAGTTGACAGGCTGCCACTTTTTGAATATCGATCTCGATAAGTAGGATTTGAGGGAGAGTGGCTCATTCGCGCAGGAGGGAGGACGGAGCGACGATCCAGAATGCGCTTCATCAGATGACCGGCAGGAGGACGGTTCCGAACGTGTTCGTGAAGGGACAGAGCATTGGAGGCGGCGATGATACGGAGCGCTTGTACAACAGCGGTGAGTTGCAGAAGATGGTGGAGGGGTTGTAATGGAAGGCGTGTTTCGTGAAAGGACGGTTTCTTGTGTCATTGTGTATTATGGGACTGTTTGTTCTCCCACCGAATCCGCATTCAAATACGTGAACGAAGCAACACAACTCCCATCCATTCTCGCCATCAAACACAACAAGCCTTCTCTTTCACGTATCATCTTCCCATTCGGAGAGGACAACACCGACGACGCCGTAGAAACAATCGCTCCGCTACACAAATGTTGCCGAACCCTCCCTTTCCCCCGCAGCATAGCAAGGAGGAGTTCACGACCTACGTAGATTCGGTTTTACAACCGGCGCTGCAGAATGTGCTCGCGATGGACAAACAGATACCCATCGGCACAATCCCTCCCTACACACCGTCCCCTTACGACGGTTTGTATTCTCTACCGTTTAGCGATTTGATATCGCTGTGCCAGAAGTACGGTATCGATACCACTGGATGTCGAATCAAGTACCACATCGTTCCGCGCATTCGTCTCATCGACGAAGAATTTCACCTTCTGAACGGGTATCCGTTCCCTCCGCTTCCTCCGGAGCAGCTGATCCAGCAATACCGGGAGCAGCTACTGGCATTCAACGGTGCTCCCGATATGGTGACGCCCGAAGAAGCCGCGGAGTTGGTGAAGAAGAAGCTGCTCAAGAAGCCGATCGAGCTGCCCATCGCGACCGGCAACGTGATCGTCCTTGCGCTGGGGAGCGTGAAAGCCGCCCCGTCGTTCTATACGCACAATTGCCTGTATCCGGTGGGGTTTCACTCGCGGAAGCTGTACGACTCGCTGATCAACCCGAAGGAGGAGGCGTGGTACGACTGCTGGATCCAGGAGAAGCAGAACAAGGTGCTCTTCGTGATTTCGCTGAACAACGCGATCGTGAGCTACGGCGTGAACATCAACGACACGTGGAACGCGCTGCGCAACCGGGTGAATGAGAAGAGCGTGCTGCTGAACTACACGAAGAAGCAGCAACGGCTGACGGCGTGCATCGGCGAGGACTACTACGGCTTGAGCAACAAGAGCGTGCAGATGGCGCTGGAGAGCCAGCCGGAGACGCTGCAGTGCAAGGAGTACCTCTTCTACTCGCAGCGTGCGGCGCTGGGGCACGCGGAGGTGATCAGCTCGCACGAGGTGGAGCTGAAGAACCAGGAGCAGGAGTACCTGCAGTCGCGCATGCGCGTCATCCAGACGTGCTTCGAGGAGCAGCGGTTCCTGGTGACCAAGGTGGCGCTGGACGCGCTCGTCGCCAAGTGCCGCGACATCATCCGCAGTCGCCGCCTGATCGCGCGGCTGCGCACCGAGGAGTTTCTGGCGCGCGAGCAGGCGATGAAGCGGAACAACGAGCGCGTGCTGGCGGGGATGCGCAAGCAGAAGAGCGGCATCCGCATCACCATCAAGCGCAAGGCGATGGAGCTGCCGGCGATGGACATGGCGCAGGCGCCCTCGCACAACACGCGCAACCGCCAGGACCGCGCGACGGTGGCGCCCCAGGTGAACACGCGCAAGCGGCAGCGCGACCTGCAGGAGGAGGAGAACATCGCCAGCCACCCGTCGCCGCGCGAGCTGTACTCGTTCCCCGTGCGCGCGCTGATGATCAAGAACATGACGGTGGTGAAGGCGGCGCCCGAAGCGTCGCACGCTGTGGCCGCGCAGGCTGCGCCGCCCCTTCCCGAGTTCAAGCCGCTGACGACGCTTCCGAAGGCGATGACGGACGACGCGCTGGCGCTGTGGCACTTCCTCGCGCTGTTTTCGCGCGTGCTGCAGATCCCGCGATTCCCCTTTGATGTCTTTGCGGCGGGTATCTCTCAATCTCCTTCTGATATCTATCAAGCTTCTTCTGATGTTGCTAACCCCTCTTCCCCTTCTGACATCTCTCAAGCCTCCCCTTCAGACGTCTCTCAACACTCCTCCACACCAGACATCACCTCCACCTCTAACGCCACCTCCACACTGGACGACATAATGTCAATCCTCCTCCTCCACCTCTTCACGCAGCTCAAGTCCGTGCTCTCGCTGCAAGACATCGCCGTCCCCGGCTGGCGGCCCTTCACGGGGAGACGGGTCAACCGCCTCACGTGGCCGGAGTTCGCGCGCATCCTGTTCGTGTGCAAGACATGGGCGCTGAACGGCCGCGACCCGACGTCGATCACGCGCGTGTTCATGGAGGACAGCCGCAAGACGATCGACGCGGTGATGCTGGTGGACCCGCTGGACGACATGATGAAGACCAGCACGCTGCGCAACGAGGAGTTCGAGCGCGTCATCGCGCCGCTGAGCAAGCAGGACAAGCTGCGCTGCATCCGCGCCGCGGCGCTCATCAAACGGCTGCGACTGCTCCCGCTGTGCGCCAGCGTGCTGGAGCCGAGCGAGGGCGAGGGCGAGGAGAGCATGGACCTGCACACGCTGGACGAGCAGCTGATGAGCGGCGCCTTCACCAAGGGCGGGCTGTTCGACGACGAGCTGTTCTTCGCGCAGCTGAGTCTACTGTGGCGGAAGAGCGAGAACAAGGAGATGGAGGAGGGGGTCTCGGCGCTGTACCAGCACTGGGTGGTGGAGGCGAAGGAGGAGGAGCGCGGACCCTGGGACGAGGTCGCCTACATCGGGCAGGGCTGCAAGCTGTGCGTGCTCTCCAACGAGGAGATGTCCGAGGAGGCGCTGGTCACGTGCGACGTCTGCGAGGCGTCCTTCCACCTGTCCTGCGTCGTGCCGCCTCTCCGCGAGGTGCCCGAGGGAGGGTGGGTGTGCGGACTGTGCCAAGGGTTCGCCTCGCAGGAGCGCTGGAAGCGCGTGGAGGTGCAGCAGAGCGACAAGAGCGAGTTCGACGCGACCGTCCTCAACGCGGCGGTGCTGGGGCAGATGCCGCTCAAGCCCGTGGTGCTGGGACCGTCCTGCGGCAAGTACGACTATCAAGAACTCTTCGACGCGCAGTTGCGATCCCCCGTTTTCTTCGGGTACGAGGTGGATGCTGGCGCGTCCTCGTCGCCCGATCTTCTGTCGCTTCCCGTGTCCCAGCGTTACGAGCGACTCGCTGTGCTTCTGGCGACGGAGGACCCGCACGAGATGTCGCTGCAGAACCGCTTCGCCGTGGTGTCCGCCGTGGTGACGCTGGCGAGCGACCTGCCCGAAGTCCGCCACTTCGTGGAGCGGACGGCGGAGGCGGCGGAGGAGAAGCAGAAGGAGGTGTTCGGCAGCAAGGGGAAGGAGACGGTGGACTTGAAGCGCTTCTGCGACGGCGTGAGCGGCGTGCTGAGCAACCGCGGGAGTCGGCGGAGAGGGAAGCGGGCGAAGAAGGAGGAGGCGAGTGCTGCGTCGTTGAATGTGGGTGTTGGTGAAGCGGTGACAGCTGTAAATGCAACGAACAGCAATGCGAATGCAGCAGATAGCAATGCAACTACAAAGGACAGCAGCACTGCAGCTCCAACAGATAACAGCACTGCAGTTCCAACAGAGAGCAGCACAAGAACAAACACAACAAGCACAACCCCAGAAAAGGGCCGAATGCACGCGTGGACGCAGGAGGAAATCGCCACCCTCAAGAAGGCGGTGGAGACCTTCGGCGAGGGCCATTGGGCGCAGGTCGTGCAAGTCTACGGACTGCAGCTCGGCAACCGCTCCATCCCCGGTAGGACCTGCACGCACGACTCACCCATAGCCATCCGCGAGAAGTGGAAGAACCTGCAGCCGCCGCAAGCGCCGCTGGCACCGCTCCCATTCGTCTCGCTGCACCTGCCCGCCACGTACGGCGCGATCACCATCGTGTCGCTCGGCGTCATCCGGCGCGATGCCGCGTACGCGTCGAAGCACTTCATCTGGCCCGTGGGCTTCAAGTCGTTCCAGCTGCTGCCCTCGCTCACCGCGCCCTCGCGACTGATTCGCTACACCAGCGAGATCCTCAGCGGCGACTACAACGGCCCCATCTTCCGCGTGTCCTCCGAGGAGGAGCTCGACGTCCAGCGCTGGAACGCGACGGAGGCGTGGGCGGACGCCGCCAAGTACGTGGAGTCGCGTCTGGGACGGGCGCTGTTCGCGTCGGTGAACGGTCCGGACCTGTTCGGGTTCGGCATCGACGAGGTGGCGCTGGCGATCCAGCACCTGCCGGGCGCCGACTTCTTCAAGGGGTATCAGGGCTGCGCGCGGCAGAATCTGGCGCGGAGCGTCGTGGAGGACGAGTCGGTGCTGAAGAGTCAGTGGCACCCCGCGTGTCTGGGCTACGCGATGGAGGAGACGGGCGCGGCGAGCGATGTGACGAGGTGGTCCCCCATTTTCATGGGCTATAGCGACCGCGCGTGCGAGTACTGCGAGATCTGCGGCATGCCCGGTAGGAGTGAAACGCCTGTGTGATGTGCAGAACGCAACGAGGAGCGCGTGGCGACGCACAACATGGTGAAGCTGGACGAGTCGTTCGCGCGGTTCGAGGCGCAGGAGAGCTGCATGGAGGAGGAGGACGACGACTACAGGACGGAGGACGACGCGAGCAAGTACCTGGTGGTGTACGAGGTGAAGTGCCACGAGATGTGCTTTAACGCGATGGCGGCCGCCGTGAGCGAGCAGCTGAAGCGCAAGAAGAAGGTGTTCAACGAGAGGCTGAAGCGGCAGTCGGAGGAGGCGTACTGGAACTACCAGTTCGAGTACTCGCTGAACGAGCTGGCGCTCGGCGAGGACCGCAACGGCACGCACTACGTCTCGTTCATCGGCGCGCCCAGCCAGGTGTTTGCGCGCACGACGGACGGCTCGTGGCTGTGCGTGGAGGCGGAGCAGCTGTCGCAGCTCGTGGCGGCGCTGACGCTTCCGTGCGAGAAGGACCTGGCGCAGAACATCCAGTATGTGCAGCGATACGCCTCGTCGCTCTCCCCGCGGGAATGGTCTCCTCACCGCACGGCCTCTCAGGAGGCGGTGCAGCTCCTTCCGCTGCGAGCGTGCGCGATGCTGCAGCAGCTCTTCTCGACGCCTCCGTCGCAGTGCGGCCTGTGCGGCGGCTTCATCACGGACATGGGCTCGCACTGTCCGCGATGCCACCTCGACTTCGACGACTCGACCTTCGCGACGCACCGCTGTGTGGAGGCGAGGGCCGTGTCGAGGGCGATCCAGCTGGGCCGACAGTACCTCATCCAGCTGGAGCTGGCGATACCGTTTTCCGCGATGACGAAGAGAGCGCGCGTGTGCTGGACGTCGGAGAAGCGCGCAGCGTGGCAGATGAAGGGTGAGCGTGTAGGGAGAATGTGAGGCGTAGTGCGACGTGCGGCGTCGGCGTCGGAGCTCATGACGTGTCTGTTTATTCTGGAGAAGAATATCGCGAAGGGAAAGTGAGAATGGGAGGTGGAGGTGACGATTAGCATGCAGCGGTGGTACAAGTGGTTCATTCCCACGGCGGAGTACCAGCAACAGATCCGGACACTGTCCTCGTTCTTCCTTCGATTGTTCGGCGTGGATGAAGCCCTGCGGTACAATCTGGTGCAGGGCGATGGTGGTATGGAGGAGGCATCGCGAGAGGAGGAGGAGAAGAACGTGAAGACACAGGGAAAGAAGAGCGTTGCTAAGAAGAGGAAAAGTGCGGGAAAGAAGGAGGAGAATAGTGATTCGAGTTTATTTGAGAGTGAGAAGTGATGTGTTGTTTGTTGAAGTGTATTTGTGCGCTGTGGGAGAGGCGCATTGTTGGAGACGGGATTGAAAGAAGAGTGTGTCTCTCTAACTGCAACGAACCCCACTTCAAAACAGAGAGAAACGAATGAACACATCCACTAGACGAAACTGGATTACCTTCATGATCACGCTCAACTCCCAAGGCACGTCCAGAAGATAGAAAACAACTCAAACACCACATCAACAACACCCAATCCCTCCACCTCGTCTCCTACGAAGAGCATGTGCCTCGACAAAAGGAATCTTCGCCTTCCCTTTTTGAATCTTCCGTTGAAATAGGCGATGAGGGTAAGACAAGCGCAATCACACAACACACACAGGAGCACGAACAGCAGCCCAATCACAATCAATACAAAGCATCCCTCCCGCACTTACACACTGAACCCCCAGACAAATCACCGAGGGCATGTGCGTGGAAAGAAACGGAGAAACAGAGCCCCTCGCGACGATTGCAACATTCCCGCGGTTCGCCATCGTGTCCACCTGCTCAGTCCATTCTTCAGAAATAGAGTACCCATTCGAGTATCATCGCGATGGCAGACGAGAATCCTGCACTGGAATCCAAAACGACGGGAGCGGAGCCCGCTGCGTCCGTTCCTGCGACTTCTCCGGAAACCACATCTACCAAGGCTGCGGCCCCAGAGGTGGCGTCTCCGGCGAAGGAGATTGAGATGACGGAGATCCACGTCCAGAAGAAAGTGGAGACGGTATGGGTCCGTACAGAAGACTCACTCCTAGACGCCCGACCTGTTCAAGTGGACTCCGGACGACCTGGGCGCTCCGACCGCGTCGAAGAAGGACGCCCTGTTTGATTGGCAAATGGAGAACGACGGCCCGAAGACGGTGGATGCTTTTGGCGGAGTGAAGGGCATCGTCGCGTCGCTCGGGTCGAACATTGAAACGGTAGCGCTTCTGCGTGGTTTGTGAGGCGTAGGGTTTGAGCGACGAGGAGGTGAACAACCCGCGCCGCCTCGAGATATACGGCTCGAACAAGCCCGAGGAGAGGAAGGGCGTGACGTACTGGGAGATTATCTGGGACGGTTTGCACGACATGACGCTGATCATCCTGATCATTGCGTCCTGCGTGTCCATCGTGCTCGGCATTTACAGCGACGGCTGGCAGACGGGCTGGTTCGACGGCACGGCCATTCTGGCGGCCGTGGTGATTGTCCTGAACGTGACCGCCATCAACGATCTGCAGAAGGACAAGCAGTTCCGCGCGCTGAACGCGCTCAACAATCGTCGCAACATCAAGGTGCGTCGCAACGGCGCCATGGTGACGGTGGTGACGGACGACCTGGTGGTGGGCGACATCGTGCAGATCGCCGCCGGCGACACCATCCCCGCGGACGGCATCTACATCAGCGGCAACAATCTGAAGATGGACGAGTCGAAGCTGACGGGCGAGTCGGACCAGGTGGAGAAGGGCGAGAAGAACCCGTTCATCGTGTCCTCCTCGGAGTGCCACGACGGCTCGTGTCTGATGGTGGTGACGGCGGTGGGTCCGAACTCGGTGTTCGGTCGCATGCGCACGATGATCGAGGGCGACAACGAGGATTCGACGCCGCTGCAGCAGAAGCTGTCGGTGCTGGCGACGCAGATCTCAGTGCTGGGCGCGGTGGTGGGCGTGCTGACGGTGCTGGTGATGATCGTGAAGCACATCATCACCTTCGCCTCGGGCAAGGGCAACCAGTCCTGGACGGTGAGCGACTGGTCGTACGTGGTGAAGGCGTTCATCACCGGTGTGACCATTCTGGTGGTGGCGATCCCCGAGGGCCTGCCGCTGGCGGTGACGATCGCGCTGGCGTACTCGGTGAAGCGCATGATGAAGGACAACAACCTGGTGCGCCACCTGAACGCGTGCGAGACGATGGGCGGCGCGAACACGATCTGCTCGGACAAGACGGGCACGCTGACGCAGAACCAGATGACGGTGGTGCAGGGCTGGGTGTACCGACACGGCGAGGACGACCAGACGCAGCTGCTGAACGAGCTGAAGAGCGGCGACCAGAAGGAGTACGACACCTTCATCGCCAACTGCAAGAACGTGACGCCGCTCCTCCGCGACCTGCTGCTGGACGACGCGCTCCTCAACAACGACGCCTTCCTCACCACCAACAGCGACGGCCGCGAGGTGGGCGTGGGCTCCGCCATCGAGGTGGCGATGCTGAAGTGGGCGCGCCTGCTGGGCGTGGACTACCTGAAGAAGCGCGAGGCGTGCCCGCAGCTGAAGGAGGACGACGGCAAGACCCCCGGCGTGGTCAAGATGTTCCCCTTCCACTCCAACCGCAAGCGCTCCTCCTGCCTGGTGCGTCTGCCCGACGGGCGCTACCGCCTGCTGGTGAAGGGCGCGCCCGAGATGGTGATTCGTCTGTGCGACAAGCTGGTGTACGGCGAGAACGAGACGATCGCGCTGACGGGCGACTTCGTGGAGAGCGAGGGCACGGTGACGGGCAAGGGCACGCGCCGCAACGTGGTGGAGCGCTGCATTTACCCCATGGCGCGCCAGGCGCTGCGCGTGATCGCCTTCGCCTACCGCGACTTCGACGCGGCGCAGGACTGGGACGCGATGGTGCAGTACGCGACGGAGGAGCAGAAGGGCGT